>VVHJ01014863.1:3281-31432 GCA_015107715.1 Tylochromis polylepis | reverse complement strand
AGATGTGTTGCACTGCATGAGGCAAATGGTGGTCACACCAGATACTGACCGGTTCTGAGTCCCCAGACCCCCAATAAAGCAAAAAACTGCACATTCCAGGGTGGCCTTTTATTGTGGGCAGTATAAGGTACACCGGTGCACTACTCATGATGTCAGATCAGCATCTTGATGTGGCACACCTGTGAGGTGGGATGGATTATCTTAGCAAAGCAGAAGTGCTCACTATCACACATTTAGACTGATTTGTGAACAATGTTTGAGAGAAATGGTAATATTGTGTATCTGGAATGAATTTTAGATCTTTAAGTCCATCTCATGGAAAATCGGAGCAGAAACAAAAGTGTTGCGTTTATATTTTTGTTGAGTATATTAAAGTACGAGTGTATATTTTCAACATAGAAGTGGTAACTATGTTTCAACCCTTTACGAACGACAAAATTACTCACCCATCAGAACTTCATCTTTCAGACCCTGTGTCCGTCCTGCTTTCGTTTCTCCTTCACCACTTTGGCTTGTTAAACATAATTTCCACTCTATAAGACATTTGCAGAAAATAACAATTAATGCATAGTTGATGTGAACAGGCTTGGGCACATTTGCCATTAATGACAGAGAGCAACGTCAGGAATACCCTCCTCCCTTCCACAATCAAAACTTTTCAAAAAAGCCACTTCTCGAAAGGAGTTTAAAATGATTGAGTAAATCCTTGCAGTTGCAGTCAAAATTGAGTTCATAAGGAAAATGTACATGTATGCTAAAGTTCTGGTTTTGGTTCACAAGCTATAACCATTACTTAAAAATATAGTGGAACTTTTAAAACCTGTCCAACTGTAAGTAAACAGTAAATGTACTCGGTGTAATGAAATGTGGCGCTACCCATTTGATAATAATGTGGACTGGGTCCCTTCTATCTGCTGGCCCCGTGGCCCTGTCTGGCTACCCTGTAGGAAGTTAAGCCTTTGCCCATGCTATCATGATTTGCATTTGTATATGTCACAGCATTACCATCTATATATTAAAGCATTCTCTAAGCTCTAACCTCTCTTCAAAGGGGCAGGGGGATAAACTGCCAGTGTTTTGTTTTGTTTTTTTCCCTGTGCTTCCAAATTTGTTGTTAACCTGTATTTCCAGAACAATTTACAGTGTTGCTTACTGATGACAACCCTACTTTTAATGCAGTGTAATACACTTCAAGCATTAAAAAACAAAACTGCAGGAATCAAAATAAGCCTACACAGCAAAGTGAGAAAAAGAAAGTAATCTGATAAGTTACACATTTTTGCTCCCAGAGAAATAGTCTAAAGAAAATACTTGATTCACTACGCATCATTATAAAAAAATAAAGATAGCAATTGACATGTGTTGTAGTTGCACACTGACACATTTGCAAATACACATAACTCAGGGGGAGATAATATATGTATCAATTCAATGGACTATACCAGGCTGAATCTGAACTGTACTGATGATATGTGCCTTCCCAGGGCAATAAAAGGGATGTATTATAGTCTGTGTGGTGTTATTCCTTGTGTGTGTGTGTGTGTGTGTGTGTGTGTGTGTGTGTGTGTGTGTGTGTGTGTGTGTACGCCCTGCAAGCATAAAATAGTGTGGTATATTTACCTTAATGGACAAAAGCACTATGGGTCTATTTTGACAAGGTGAAGGTAATACTGTTATTACTGTGCTCCCTGTAAAATAACTCTGCATTATTAGAACAACAGCAGATAGTGTCATCATAACATACATGCCTCCTCACACATACGCACAAATGCACAGAAGTACACAAACACAGTGATGCACAGATGATAAATAAATACCAAAGATAAAAAAATATATACCTGCTAACAAATGAAATGTATTACCACAACTTCAGCTGTAATTTATTGATAATTGAATCAACACAATAACAATGAACAGCTTTTCTATAGCTGTAAGAAAAAAAATGTTCCTAATACAGACAGAATGCAACACATGCCTATTTTAGTTTCATCGGGATAGTAGAGGAAAATAGGCTGATATTTGTAGAAATGGCCAGAGAGGCTTTATGTGACCCTTATTACTCATAAAGAGTAATAGAGCATCTGGATGTGGACTACTGCTCTTGTTTTCCCCTATGATTATTCTCACTGGGGTGCAAAATGCATTTCACTGCTGCATCCTCATGGCTCCATGTGTTTGACAGCCAAAAAGTAGCTCTTATTTTTGAAAACCCTGTGCTAAATTTAAAGTTAATAAAATGGATGATGTCTTTTTAATGTGACTATTATTATTCTAAGAAATAATATAAATATTTAAAATAAAAGTTACCAAACACCACATGAGATGCTTATAGTTATTTAAAAAAGAAAGAAAAAAAAGCTTTCACTTACAAAAACACTATCAAGAACAGGAAGATATCTGACTTGCATAATGTTTTTAAAATGAAGTTGTACATTAATTACAGCAGTCCTGTTAATCCTAAACAATTAACGGGGTGGAAAACAAACACACCACTGTACACTGCACATTTCTATTAAAAATAATCACTTTAAAATTTTTTTGTTCGTTGTAAAAGCATTTATATAGCTAACGCAAAGGTGCGTGAGTCAGAGAGAGCAGTTTTGAAGATAAAGAGAACAGAGCTATTAATTCAGCGTGCTCATGTGGGGGTTTCCAGTGTTATTGTTATCATCTGGAGTCACTTATTCTGTCCTGTCTAGCTGAGTCCTGTTCAAAGCCATTTTCTGAAAATTGTTCTATTTATTATCTGCCCCCACAGAGCACTTGAGAAAAAGGAATTCTGTTGATTTACCATTGATATAAAGATGAATTCACAGTTCATTCATACATTTAGCTTGTCAGTTTCCTTTTTTCCCTACTTGTTTCTACATTTAGAATCAGAATTTCTTCACATGTAGGTCAATTTACCAGTTTAGTTCTGCGCTTTTTAAACTGCAAAAGGAAGGTATTTTGTTCTATAGGATTTTTCCTCCGCTTAAGAATTTTTGACAACCCCTTTTTTCCACAAGTGCAAATTAGTGCCAGTAGTTTCAACTAGGTCCATAATTTGTTGAGCAAAGACACAATTTTTGTAGTTTAGCTTCTTTAAAACCACCACAATGGATTTTTAAATAAGCAATCAGTATGTGATTGGGGTTTTTACACAAATTGTTGTAAATTTGTATTTTATGGCTATAATTTCAAAAAAAAAAAAAAGATGCCCAAAGAGATTTCAGTGCAACTTAGGGATGCCCTGATTAGTCTGAAAAAAAAAAATATATATATGTATATATATATATATATAACAAAAGAAAGATTGTTGATTTGGTAACATGTAAAGTTTTAGCAATGTGCTATATTCTTAAAAAGAATGAATGCACTGGGGAACCTGGCAAGACCAAAAGCCAAGAAAGACCAAGGCATATAATTTTCAAGGTCTATAATCTTAGAGTCTGCCAGAAAACAGTTAATATATAGCCTATCTGGGGAAAACTAATAAACAAACAAACAAACAAAAAATCTTTGGCTAGATAAACTAAAATTAACTTGCATCCGAAGAGGGGAAGAAAGTATGATCCAAAGCATGTTATATCATCTGTCAAACATAGTAGAGGCAGTTTTGTAGCATTACATGCATGACTGCCAGTGTAACTGAAGCACTAGTATTTCCTGAAGCATACAGGGCTGTAGTCGCTACTCAGATTCACCCAAATGCTGCCAAACTGATCGGGCAGCACTTAGCAGCGCAAATGGATATTGGCCCAAACCATACTGTGAAAATGACTCAAGAGTTTCTTGAGGAAAGGAAACTGGACATTCTTCAATAGCCAAGTCACCTGATTTGAACTCAGTGGAGCATACTTTTGAGTTATTAAATACAAACTGAATGCAGAAACATCCACAAATAAGTATCGGCTGACGGTAGATGCAGTAAAGTAGGCCTTTACAGGAATTAGCATTTTAAAAGCATTTTAAAGGAGGAACACAGAGTAAGTATTAAAAATAATCCTTGTATTTAAAATTATATTTTGCTTAATTATGGTTGAAAAATGGAGACTATGTATGAAAATGGCTCTAATTCCTAAACAGTTAATGTATTTTATTTATTTATTTATTTTTGTAAAACTACTTGAATTAAAGCTCAAAGTCACCTCAGTCATATCTTGATTGTTTCATTTAAAATACACTTTGGCAATGCACAGAGGCAAAACTACAAAAAGGCACCTTTGTCCAGTAAATTATCTACCTAACTATATAAGCACCAAGGATAAAAATGGTAATTCAAATTCTTTCTGAATGCATTTTTATTAAAAGTATACCAAGCAAGCAGAGCATAGAGGAAATACAATATCTCTTACTTCCAGCAATCTTTTCTCTGTTGCAACTACTGTATACAGTTTCTTAAGCATGGTGGATAAGCCAGCTAAGCTCCACCGGTTTGTGAAGTCATCACTATTACATATCATCTTATACCTAAAGTAACACAATATCTGGTGAATTCAGGATGTTGAAACTTAAGTCCTCCAGTTTTCTCTTTTAAGATCTTCCATTTAAGGATAAAATTCCTTTACGTTATATAAAAGTCAGCCCTTTTTGATGTATGTATGGATGAGAAAGATCAACTATTTTTGTTCCACCAAAGTTTTTCTTGCATTGCTGATTTTTTTCATATCCATTCTAGCTCAGATTCTGTCGTATTTCAGTGCCTACTTTTAATTCCTCAATTACACTTCTGGATGTCTTTGATTTGCAGCAGGTTCTTTTTTTTTTATCATTGGCAATCCTTTTTCTGACAGCCACCAGCCACCAGGTCTCTCATTTTTTCTTTGGTGATCAGAATTCTATCTCTGGGTGGCAATCCTGTCACTGTAGATGAGAATGTGAATGTCCAAGCTGTCAACATCCAAGCTTTCAATGGCAGAAATGTTACTCTACAAAACAAAGGAATTATGACTATTTGGAAAATAAAATGCATTCAAAGTCAAATAGTCTTTATCCACACATTCCATCACAGATATTGCAGTCTGAAAACAAAACATTAAAAATATGTTTTAATTATTACACATTGTATACTAAAAACTCAAAGTGTCTCACTAAAAGGCCAGACCCATGATTTTTGCAGACAAAGATGCCATATTTTTCCAAAGAATAAAGTCATAGATTATGTCAGACGTGTCTTTAACTTTTGATCATTGACACTATGTGCAGCAATGCTGGATGCTGAAAGTTAGCAGTCCTATTTAAAGAGCAACAAAATCAGTAAAACAGTTGTTGGAGGTGTTTACAGGTTTGTTTGCCAAGAGGGTTTTGTCTTTTTTTGAGATGTTGTGTTTTTCACTTTGTTAACCCATCCAATCAGTGACCAGAAACTTTGGTCACTGATTGGGTGGGTGGTTAGTTTAAGGTATGGAAAAAAATACTTGAAATATGCCTCTTTACAATACTAACCCTCCACAGTGAAGTGACATGCTGCTGTCACTGACAAATGGCAGGATTTGATACCCTAGAAATTTAGTTCATGGTGATAATATTTTGAACATATTTCAAGTTTTACTTTTTTTAATAGTGTAGAGCAATGAGTTAAAACAGTTGTAAGTCATGTAGAATCACAAGTACAGTTCTTTCAAGTCTGTATAATAAGCCTTACAGGTAAAAGCTGGTAGAGAAATAAGGGAAAAGAATTTATGAGTCCTCTTTATCCATGGGTATCATTACGTTGCACAACTGAGGAAAGCAACACACCTACCATGGTAGGCACAGAAACTGTGTGAGTGAGTCAGGATTTTATTGTTTCCAGGCAGACTATGCTTCTTTTGAATGGTTATTGAGCATGATGTTGGCAACTTCAAACTCAGAGTTTAGATGTGTACATGTGAAGAACACAAGAATATTTCATATACTGTCTTCAGAAACAGCAAGTCTGTCCAAGAACAGCAAAAGAAACTGTTCTGCATCTATTTTGAAATCATGAGATAAGGAGAACATTCCTTAATGTAAATGGACTACATTTATATTTTGTTTTTCTAATCTCACTGACCTCTCAAAATACTTTGGACTACAAGCAGTACTTAATTATCTTATCATTATCTACTGCTCATCCATGACCATTTTAGAATCACCAATTAACCTAACATGCATATCTTTGGACTGTAGGAGGAAGCTGGAGTACCTGAGGAAACCTACATAGCCACAAGGAATAAAGCCAGTAACGCTTTTTGCTCTGAGGCAACAGTGCTAATCATTATTAGAGCAGCAGCGTGGCAATAAAATCACTAATACATTATAAGTATTTGAGATCAAATGTAAATTTCATCATACAGCTCTAATTTAAAATATATTTGTTATACAAACCTTTATCTTAATTAACTTTGGATGTAAATGCCTCTCCATCATCAAAATTCCTGCTGGTCCTCCCAAGGGCAGCTTATAGAAATGGTATGTGATTAGACCCACTACTAAAGTCTCTAAAGGTTCTCAAAGAATCAGTTGCCCTCTGGGTACAATCATCACTTTATAAAATGTGATCATCTGACACTTATCTGCTTCATGATAAGAAAGATAGAGGAAAATAATTTCAGTAATTCCACTCAGTAATTCCTAACTGACTCATAAGAACCCATTCTTGATGCATGTAGCTGTTGCAGATCGAGCATAATAACTTTTAATTTTTATTGCACAAAAGGATGAGAGCGTGATGGTAAAGTGGAAACAGCATCCAGGACAGAAACAGCTGCATTATACACAACGTCGACTCTTTGTACACATCTGCACAGACAGCATGCTAATGCTAAGCTAGCCAAGAACCCAGAGTGATGTTAAAGCTGCGTGTTTGCTGACCTCAGCCCAGCAGCCAGACCTCAAACTTCAACAGGTAACAAACTAATGAGCAGTCAGGCTGCTGCCTCCATTTCTACCTGTTCATGTTTGTACAGCAGAATCACTGTGGCAATCATTTTGCAGTGCCTTTCTGCTGGTTTTCATTTTTGCTTTCTGTTTTTGGCCTTGTGCTCATACCTAAATACTAAGAGAAAACTTATATGACTTTACTTTTTTGAGTAACAACCCCAACAGTGATTACAGCAAAGAAGGGAAATACCTCCAACATGTATCAACATTTAACCACACAGCATGCAGTTAATTGCATGAATGTAATGCCTTTGATATCTCAGAGTGGAGCCAATGAGAACCCAATGAAAATTGATAAGGAATTGGTACAATAAGCGATATTGATAATAGAATCGGAATTGCTAAATTCTTATCAATTCCCATCCATATCAAAAGCTACCAGACAGTGAATCCATTAGACAAAGAACAGAACTGACTGATTCTGCTCTGACCTGGATAATCACAAAAGTCTAAAGATTTTACCATGTGCCTTCATTTGTTCCCGTCTCTGATTCAAGGAATACTAATCAGTGAATTTTGTTTCTGTAGCTTTGAGTCCTCTATGATGGAGCTGCTCATTCCTAATTAAATATTGGATATTGTTGATCTGATTTGTTCTGACAAAATGGCTGACTAACCTTTTGCACAAAGTACAAATGAGAAGAGTAGGGCTGTAAACCTTGTCTAAAGATTTTCCAAAACAAACATGCTTTGCACTTTCCTTTTTGTCTATAAATTGCTTTTTCACTGTTTTACACCGCTTTACACAGTCATGCACAACCAAGAGTTTTAGACAACCTTTTAAGTGCAAGAACATGAGACTCTATTAGTCTCGTGTTGTGAGTGTGGTGTCACATTTTAGACAAGCCCAATAACAGACAGTTTCCCAAAACATGGTTTAAGCCCAGCCCTAACTAAGCAGAAAAATTCAATAAAGTGCTAAAAAAAAAACTTAATCTAAATCTCAGTTTAGATCAAATCCATGTTTAGGAAAATAAGCCTTTATAGCTTAAATAAATGGCTAAATTGCTGTGCTCTTTGCCCCGAGAGAAGTTTAAATACAGGAGTTTTTTTCTTTTTTTGTGTGTTTCTCTTTGTGCACGTGCATGCCTTTTACAGTATGAGTAAAATCATGAGACTATCATGGCAAAAAACCAAAGGCCTTCCTTTTTTTAGTTTAAGTAATTAATTAATTGATTTATTTTGCATAAATGGATAGATAAATAGAAGAATAAACAAAACAAGGAGCAGTCTGCCAGTTTTTTGGTTATGGGATTTTATTAGTTTCCATTAACCAATTTTAAACAATGACAATAGCAAAAAGAAAATAATAATAATCATTAAAAGGAAAAAAAAACAACAACTTTAGGGCTCATGTCTGCTAGTACCGCCTCTACTCTGTAGTATATTAAACTGCTGCCCGTGTGCGACTATATAACAGTTTAATAGCTTTTGTAAAATCTGTAAAATACCTGTTCTGGTGAGTTTGGATTTTTCAGCAGTCAGATGTACCTGCTATAAAAGAATGTTTTTGCTTGCTTGATCTACTGCTATCAGCTGGCTTTATCAAAGAGAAATAGTTTTTTTTTTTTAATGCATATTTTTAGATGTCATGTGCACTGGTCTGAAAACAACTTTACTGGTATCACAGCCAGTGTAAAAGGTGGAAGTAGTTACTGTGATGTCATCCATTGGTTTCTGAAGTCTTGTTAAAAAGCCTTAAGATTAGTGCTTTTATTGTGCCACCTTGGTTTTAAAGAAATGTGATTTGCTCACTGAATAATGACTTATGATTGATAGATTATTAGGCAGTGAGTCTGATGGCAGAATACCATGTTTAATACTCTTTTTTTTTTTAAATGACCAAGATTTTATGGCCTTGAGACAGAGTATACTTTAGGTTTAAGGCACTTCTGCATTGGCTTCATATTCCACAACCCAGAAGCTACACCCATCTTTTATACTGTCTATGACGGATACTATGCTGGAATGTTTTAGCAAGATTGGCAATGGCAAGGGACATCTGCAGAGTTAGAGAACGTTTCTGAAAACAAAGCAGTGCTCATTTTCTGTCAGAAAAATAAGACAACTATTCCTGTGCAGCATCACGTTGAATATTGACCATAAAAGTCATATGCCTAATCATCTCAGTAGTATGTGAAACTACAAGAAACAAAACAAAACAAAAATAAATAAATGAATAATCTGTAGAAAACTAATTGCCACATGATATAAGGCATTAATTTACCTGTATACCAATAAAGACAACTTCTGCGAAGAACAAAATTAAAAGGTTTTTTTGATTCTGCATGTACAATTCTATGTCTAAATCTGTGCAATGTTACTGGTGGCACCAAACATGAGTTAACGCTACCCTCTAGAAGCCACCAATTGTGGCAATTAATTTATTTCATTTCAACTGAATTGAACTGAATTGATTCATTTCAGTTTATATTGCCAAATCACAATAACAGCCATCTCAATGTGCTTTATATCATAAGGTAAAGACCGTCAATATTGGAGAGGTTATCTCTGATAGTTGTAAAGGCAAATAAGTTAAAACTATTTCTCTCAGGACATGTACCAAAGTTAGCAGTAGTTTAATAAGCATGCTGTAAATTGTGGTTTTCGCTGACATTGATATATATATATATATATATATATATATATATATATATATATATATATTCTTTTACAGTGTATTTCTTTCTTTGATATCAAATACAGTGCAAGCTGAAATACCCAATCTAGAATCTCTCAAAAATAGCCTTGTATTTTTTAAGTTGACATCTATATATTTTTTAAAAATAAAAGTAGGTAAAATGGATTTCCAAAGCTGTAAAGTATGAATACACTCGCAGCAATTTAAGAAAGGTTTTTCATCTGAGAGCATTGCTACACTTATACCTTAAGCAACTATTGAACTAGGATCCATTTGACTGTTCCTTTGGAGCACAGCAGTCTTATAACTACATTGGAGAGCAGAGTAGGATAGATACAGTAATGTGTCCAAAACATACAGTATAGTTGTCATCATCAGTCAGAATATCTATTGCTTTGGTGGAGGCCATAGGGCAAATTTTATTCCCCATTTGGCATCAGCTCAGGTCTCTTATCTGCGTCTATTTGAACCACATTTTCTTTTCATTCCCAATTCTTTCTATTTCAGACTCAATCATTTGTGTTTTGAGGCCAGTGTGTATTTTTCAAATGTTTCTTGTTTAACAAATGATTGAAAATAGAGATGCTTTTAGTAATCAAAATTATGCCATTGTTTTCGCTTGGATGAGCCCACTAAAAAGACACTGTGACAGTTTAGGTTTAGTTTGCTTTCCTAAATGGACCTCTGAGACTCGCCGTTCTCAAACAATTTCGAGTGTAATGGCCTCCATTTTTACATCTCACGAAGGTAAACTGATTTCTACCCTGTACAAAGACAAGAACTCATTCAATACTTGAAGTAAAGACTGGAACATCTTTAGAAAAAAGAACCCATAAGATCACTTTCACATTGTGGTGGTAGATAGTATTGTGTACCATATTTGCACTGTAAAATGTACAAAATATCACCAAGTTGTTGGCTAGTGGCCTGCAATCTTATTCACAAGCACTTTGAAGCATGTTTATTTATTTACAACATACAGTGTACTCTGAAACAGTAACACATTTATAAATAAATATTGCAATCTTAACATCGTACAGTTCTCCTTTTTTATTGTCGGTTCTTCATGACTCGTCACCTGAGCTTAACGAAGGTGAGGCAACCTCTGCCTGTTCTGAGTCCTTCTTTTCACTTATTCTTTTATGTGCTATCATTCACCAGCAGGCCTATTACTTTCAGTCATTGTCCTTGTCCTGTCATTCCTTCCTCACCCTCTCAAACGTAATTTCAAATAAATAGGTATCTAGAAGGGAAAAAAAAGGATCATATATTCTTAAATCTTAATAAATCTCTGAAATAAAAAGCTACAGTTAATATCGTCCCAAATTAGGGAAAAACATAACAAAGAAAAACATAAAAACCTTCTATTTATCAAAAAGGACAAACAAAAGGAAAAGAAAACCCAATATATTCATAATAATGTTCAACAAGCTGGTACGTATCCATATCTGTTCATCAGGTATCCATCCCATTATCATTATCCGTTCACATGTCATTCAGTGCATCCTGTTAGCTCAATGTTCAACACTGTAGGTACTCCTGTCTGTCTGGTTGCCTACGTGGTACATTTTAAAAAATAATCTTCATTATTAAGTGCTCAGTCAGACTTCGCAAAGCCCAACCACTTCCTTTTTTTATATGAGACACTTCAGTCAGTCTCCTTACACTCAGTTTTTCACTGTGTGTATATTTTTCTTTTTTTTTTAACTTCACAAATGTTCTACTGTTGTCCAATCACAGACAAGGAGATGGGCCAGGGGATGACAGGAGTGGTTCTGGACAGAGGGAGAAAGCCATCATTGGCTGCAGGGAAAACAGAAATTCAGCCTCAAATATGGCTAATGTCCTTTCCTGTTTGTAATTGTGCAAGAATAAATGCCTCTGTCTTGGATCCAAGGGAGAAACAGTCTTTTGTAAGATATATCATTTTCCAACTCTCAAGACACTCTATTGTTTCAAGAAAGAGCACATTTGCCTGAATACAGAGCTGAATGGCAATTCCCACTAGTAACTGCAAAATGCCTGAATTTCTAGTTGAGTACTTGGACTATATATATTTATTACATTTCACATGTTACTTATGAGAAATGCCATAAGAAATGGGTCACATGATAAACCAACAACACATATTCGTCAGAGAACTCAGTGGTTCGTTACGTAACCATTCTGCAGACTCGGCAGGTAAATGTTTGTATATCAAAAGTAGATCAATGATTAGTCAACGGCCACAGCAAAGATTGGCAATATACCACACGAGTAAAAAAGACTTCTGAAGGCAGGACATGATGTAAGTCCTTCCCATCCTCGTTTAAATGTAAAGTGGCTTACAAATGTCTGTCCAATAACGTACCCTGAATTTACTGTATGTATCTATACAATGGTTACTAATTTTCTGAAAGTAAACATTTAAAACAATAGTGACTTTATTATTGATTTTTACACTAATATTTTCACAATAAATAAAACAAAAAAAACTCATAAAGTTATTTATTATTTGCTACCATTAATTTTAGTGTGAGCTAGTGATGCTTTTCATAGCCTAAGGGATGCTAAATGTAAGCATCCCCAACCCAACACAATGTCTTTTAGATACTCTTCCAAACACATCATCACACTTTATGTCCCCTTCACGCTTCTTATATCCCTCCCACTCTCCCTCCATATATCCATTGCAAAGGCATTATAGGTGAATTGTACTCATTGTCCATTCTCCCCCTACTGTACTAATCCTCTGCCCCTCCATTTCTCAGTTTCTTTCCCATCAGTCACAGATTGTCTTGTAGCCTCTCCATATAGGTTCTGATTTCAGACTGACCTAGGTCCATATCCTGGCACACCCACTTGATATCATCTTCACTCCCATTCGTCACCAGGACTGATGAGTTGGTGTATGGGCCACCACCTGAATTATCATTGGGCAGAACAGTGGCAAAAGATGTGAATTTGACGCGTTTGCGTTTGGCTGCTGCAACAGCAGCTGCAGCTGTGGCTTGGGGGGAATTATTCAGATGCTCCTTTTGACCTGTAGCATCTTTGCCACCAGTAGTGATTGCTGAAAGGCACTGATGCGACTCTGGAACAGATCTAGGCAAGGTTTGTCCATGGGTGACACCCCGGTGTCCACCTCTGCCACTGCTCCCACTTATGGTGCCCATGCCCATTACCAAGGTGTTACCGGCCCCATTCAGTAGGTACTTATTCTCCTCGTATCCTCCTTCATTGCGGTCAATTATGGTGGTGCACTCATCTGGCACGCCACCCTGACATTGGTCAGAGTGGTCTGCTAAAAGGTCAGCCTCAGTGCCAAGCCACACCCAGTCATGGGCGTGGTTCATGTTGCCTCCTGCCTCTAGCACTGGGACTTGCTTGTGACGGTATCTGCAGAGGCAAATTCATAATGAATCTTCAATGGAGGTAAAAATTTAAACAGATGTAATTTCATGACTATAGTCTATAGGGATTATTAGACAATATAAGGAATGACTCCAAAAATGATTATTCAGATGAAAGGTGAGGATTTTACCCCTATCAAAATATCACTAAAAAGCTCAAGAAAATTTGAAGGAGAATTAAATCCATTTTTAGGTTTTCATGGTACTAGCAAAACAATAAGTGATGCACCACGGGTCTGTTATCCATCTGCTTAACCAGTTTGGGGTTGCTGGGGACTATCAACTTACATTTGGTGAGAATCTCTTATGATTTGTCTCTTAATATTCACACAAAATAGCAGCACACAAAGGATATGAGAACGTAAAACAAGTTAAATACAAAAACATTTTTCTGAGAGGTATACTGGATTTTTGTGCCGACCACCACTAATTTCCACTGATCACTTAATACGTCAGCGAGCAATTAATGTTCTCTGCCATTTTGAAACAAGTGGCAGAGGACAGAATCAGAAAAGAACAGATAACTGATTACTGGATTTGTCGTGAAAATATTAAGCAGCTGATTTTAGAGGCTAAAGCGGGAGGAAGGACGACTGGAAGGACGTAGTCTTATTACAGGTAAAATAAGCTCATTGAACATTCCTGCTATTGTAAGTGTAATTCCTTTATTTAATTATTTAGTTATTCATTTATTTATTTATTCTTTTTTATAATTGTTTGGGCTCAGCGATATATGTTTCTAATAAACTAGCCTGGGGATATGAATAATTCCCTCCCGACTGGAGCAGTAGTTGCCTCTCTAAAAAGTAAAGAATTAGTGTATCTATGGGATCTTGAAAATCAGACAGCAATCTCTACATTTGAAATGGTTTTATTTTCAATGGACTTCTCTCAAAAGGTTTCTCTCACAAGAGAATGTGGTTGAACAAAGCCGTTTATGCCCATCATTAAATACTGTTTGCAATGAATAAGCTTGCTTGTAGGTTTTTACTTAAAGGCTACGTTCAAGACATTGATCTAGCTTAAATTTTAATCCTCCAATGGACAATGGGGACCTAATATGGGCATATTAGGCAAAATACAGATTACCTGTCAAAACCAGTTTTTTTGGTGTATATATCCTTTCAGTTTCACATTATAGTCTACCCATATATTTCCTAACCGTAATGTACCTGCCTTAATATTTAATGTGCATCATATTTTGTTGCTGAGTAACATGTTTAGGTCAAATTAGAGTTTTCCCTTTTTTTCTTTTTACCTGAAAGCAAAGCTGACACAGTTGATGAGAAAAACCAGTATTGCCAGGCAGAATACTCCCAGAAGGGCATACATCCCAATCTCCAGGTCTGACAGGCCTCTAGTGGTCTGGGTTAGCTCACTGTTTCCAGTCCCCGGTACCTCCACTGGTGCTGGGTAGCTACTGTAGTCGCCTGGTTGGCTGGGACCACTGCCACGACTACTGCTGCTGCCACCACCAGCACCTTTGCCACCTGAAGCACGATGGGTTACTGTACTCTTGGTCGTTGAGCTAACCTGAAAAACGGAAATGAAAACACAGATATAGTAAATGGTTAAATTATGTGGATTTTGTGTATTCATTTGGATTCACATAAATACAGCATTATCACGCAAGACTGACTCCCTCTCCCCATTCTCCTGCTGGCCTACTCTCACACTGTGCTTAATGACTTTTTCATGCATTTGCATTGGTTCTGTGAAGAGTCTACAGTCTGTTTTGCAGAGTGTTGTCTACATTTTGTAGTGTTACCTTTGGGCAGTGCCATAAATGGTCAGTCTGTGGGCTATTCTTTCTTGTGCTGCTGTTGGTCCTTCAGCCAGTCACAAAGAAGACCGTAAAGTGATAACATATAAAGAACTGAAGGGAAACCAGGTGTTAGAAACAATAAAAGTGTCCACTGTGAGCGCTTTTCATGTTGTTTTTGATGGTCTTTCATGTTTTTTCATGCTTTACCAATCCATATTGAACTCCGCGCTTGCTTCCTTTCCTGCTCTAGTACACTTTCCTACCAATCAGCAATCACCCTACCATAACGTCGTTTTTTTGTTGAACTACATGCTTTTTTGTTTTTTTAGGGGACTGCACACAAGCATATAATGCATACGTTGTGTGCCCCTATTATATACATGAGTTTGTCTCAGCATCAGCTCAGTTCTCTCACAACATTCAGGTTAATTATTTATTTCCCTTTGTGGCTTAATTGTGGAAGCAGTGACATAATGTCCTCTATGCATTTTGGTTATGTTATTTACTATGTTTAACACAGCAATATTCACAGGGGCAGGAAACATTGGGAGCGCTGTGCTAGGCGTGGCTAATGGTCAGACTTTATGTGTGACATACTGGTATGCCCTGGACCGAGAAGGTGTACTTAACAACCACTCACAGTGATTACACTAGTTAAACCAACTGAACTTTGATGATTAAATATGTTCATCTAATGTGAGTACACTCTAAAACTAAAGTTTAAGGAAAATACTCTTAAAAATATCTTTTTCTCGCTCTTTTATTATTGGGTTTTTTTCATACCTTCCTCATGGCTCCTTCCTCTCGGTCCACTGCTGCACTGTTAGATTTCCACTCTCCTCCATCTTTTGTCCGTTGTTCACTGGTGCTGTTATCCAACCCTCCACCATCATCCTGCCCCCCTCTTCCCATCACTCCTCTTTCATCACTTTTTGCTCCAAACCTAACTATAACATTTCCAACTCCAGATGCCAGCACACTCTTCCTTTTTGACTTCTGGCAAGTTTCAGAGATGACCATCTCTACTCGAAACAATGCCCCCTGCCCATCACCTTCTGCTACTACAATGGGCCAGTGCTGTTCCTAAATGACAAAGAGAATGTGGAAGTTAATAAACTTGTAGGGTCCTTACCTTACAGTTTAAAGCGCCTTTAGGCAACTGTTGTTATGATTTCGCAAACTATAAATAAACCTAAATTGAACTGAAATGAATATGGGCTTTATGCTCTGAAAAGAATTATCTACAAATGTATAAAACTGTCACTTACAGTTTTACCTTTACACTGCTGACGCTATAAAGGAAGAAGCCAGTACCTGATTGGTAACAGAAATGACATTCTCATCCAGTGAGACAGCTGAGAGTAGGAAGTCTTTGGGATCATATATATCCAGTGGTGTTACTGAACCATCACTGTACTGGATCCATGCACTGATCACAGCTTCCTGAAAAGGCAGGGAAAAAAACTGCACAATTACAACTGCAGCTTTTAAGTAGTTCACCCAATCATTACAATGTACATTAATGACACTAGCTGAACCTCTTGTGACCTTTTATGAAAGAAGATCAAAGAGAATATCTATCACTGATACTTTTTCTTTGCACAAGATAGAAAGAATGTTGTCATCTGATATTTCAAGCTAAGATAACTGACATCAACAAAGAGTCTTCGCTTTTGATTTTGCCTTTGTTCATCACAGTACATTCTTATTATGGGCCTTGTCCTACAATTTTATATTTGCTGGATAGTTTCAAGTTGGCTTCTTGGTACAGCTCACATTTTATTCACTCAACCTGCCACTCTAAAAGTGTCTGCATTTTAGTTTTCTGTTTAATGAAGTGAGAAGTGAAAGAGGGCCATCTATGTCCACTGTGAATGACCATCTTTGAACAGAGGAGGTGGCTTATGACATCAACTGTCTGCCACCTACAATGCAGTTTTAAGATTTCTAAGCATCTCAACCCCCACTCACATCTTGTATCAGGTGATCTCAATAGGTCACATGATAGGGTGAGGAAGGTCTCACAATAGTTTCACCCAAAAACCTCTGCTGATAATGACCAATGCCGTTTTTCACACCATGTGATGAGGCACATGATCAGTAGTAGGTCAATGACCCTCTTACGGGGCAACTCCCACTAGGGACTTTCCACCGTTTGGTTTTAGAACTGGAAAAGCTTCTTGGATGAAAGGTGAAATATCTTCAAGAAACTTAAAGAAGTCCACTCACTTTCTATCCAAGCTCCTTAGACTACCATGACGTGGATGACTTAGACCCTAAACAGATATGCTTTCTAGTTCACTTTAACACCATTGAAATTGTTACATGCTATTGTAGAAGCTTAGTAACTACTTGATGGAACACCTCTCTTGGACTCTGAAAGTCTTTTCTGAAAGATGAGTGACTGTGGGTCAATCCCACAGTCCACATTCACAGGCTCACAAACACTGTGGCATCTTCCTGCTAAAGCCTTAGGGCCGTCTGAGTGTAAAATCATCACATGCATAGGATTTCTCTGACATTTAACCATTTAGGAACCCCTTCCACAGAAATAAATTTCTGCAGATTTTGCCCAGTGTAGTTATCCACATCTAATAGCACAGTAATTTCAAACATGTTATCAGGAGAAGCACAAAACATTGGAAAGCTAATAACAGAATTGCATATAGTTTGAAAAATATCTCGTAAAGTGATATTGCAAAGTGTCAAAGACCCAACTGTGTAGCTTTTTAGTCTTATTTACTGGTATGTGGCATTTTCATAATGTATTTTGTCCAAATGCTGACCACACATACTTTTTCTTACACAAAATTTTAACTAGATTTTCAAAGTAGCTTAAATTAACCAAACTAGATTTTAGTAATTTTACATGTTACACTTTGATAATTGTTAGTTTGCAAAGCTGTGCTTCCCAAACATGTTTTATACAAAGCATTGACAGCTGAAGCCTAAACACCTGTTTTGTGAACAGAAACACTTCTTTTTCGGATTTTTCTTTTTTCCTGTTCAATTACAATAGTAAAGAAATCCACAAAAGAAAAATACTTTGCGAATTTCACACTAAATGTAAAATAGATCAGCAAAGATTTTTCTTCTTTCTTCCCATTAAATGGTCCTGCTTCACAGATTTATGTTGAGAAACAGCTTTGCTTCCCTTATTAATAAAAACACAAAAACTACTGCATTGATATAACCTGGTAAAATCATCTTACAAAGGTTGAGTACTTTTTTTTGTACTTTTAATAAACTGCAGGATCAGACCTATATTTTGATTGGGGTGAGCTGCTTAGCCCTTGGGTGGTATTTATGTTGTGGCAATTTTAAAACAAACAAACAAACAAAAAAAAAAGTATAAAGAGACCTTAACATATACTATATAACTTCATACGGTATAAAAATAACCTTTGGCAATGTGATTAAAACTCCAAGAATAATAAGTAATATGGTACCTTGGCAATGCAGTACGATACAAATATGTGCATGTAATAACTGTGTTAACGGGTATGTGTGATGATATAATGGATCACAGTGGAGACAAAGACAGGTTAAAAAAGATTTTAAAATGTTATAACAATTTTATTTTCACTGTGTTAGTAAACATAGGTGACACATTCATTGTTGCAATTTAATTTCTTTTACTGGATTGTATTTAGGGCTTGAAGTTTCATTTAAAAAAAGAAATGGCTGTTGTGATCAGTAGCTGTTGTAATTGCTATAGCCTTGAAGTTACATTTCCCTAATTTGAAACTGATTATGGGAGAGATAGCATCTAGATAATGTTCGCAGCACAGAATTACTATTTAAGAGCTGTGATTACAACCTTTAGGGAATTACTGTGAAGAGAGGAACAGAAAAAGATGGTGGCCATCATTTCACTTGTGTAATAAAAACCTAAAGGCAGAGAGCTGTCTGCATGTGAATCACATGGCTACATGTCCAAACTAGATAAAGTGAGGGGATGTGATGGCTTTCAAAAATGTTTTAATGTGTGTGTAAAAGTACAGGTATTCGTAAGGAAAAAAAAAAATCTTTTTATATAATCCATCCATCCGTCCATGTGTCTGCCTCTGGCTCTATGAAAGCTGGGGTAGGCGCACTCCTCACCATGCAACCCTGAATTGGGTACTCATCTAGCTACATCTTCTTACTGGGGACGAGAAGTAAATCTGAATAATAGGATCTTAAAATTTTAGTAGATGTAGACTTGATGTTAAGTGATCTCCTACCTGTTTAGGTGTATGTAGCAGGTCAGCAGCTGTAGTTGTTAACTGTATGGCTTGAAAATTTACAGGACTTGGACTCAAACTAAGGGACAAAGATGCAACCAGCTGGACTCCCAGGTCTGAAATGGTGACCTGCAGGTAAAAAAACAAACATGTATGTGTTAGTCATTCACAGAAGCAATAAAAAAAAAAATTCAAGTTCTAGTTTTTTTTTCCCCTTTTAAAGGTTTGTTATTCTGATGATGATCCTAAAATGTAAAGTCAGTCATTTTAAAACTGGGTAGATTTCAGCACATTTGGAACTCTTTAGATCAATAATGGAAGACAGATGCATTAATATAGCATAATTACAAAATAAAAGTGAATTTAAAAGCATATATTTGTATCAGACAGTATTTAGACATTTAACATGCTATAAGTAAGTATGCACTTTAAACTTTAAGTAAATCACAGCACTCTTTGTATGCCTTGCCATGGTCTGATGCGGCGTTATTTAATAAATATGCATAATTTGAGTTCATTATGTACAGGTGCAGCCCTAATAAACATGTGTTTACTTACTCTGTGAGGAACTTTGGATGCTGTTTTCTTTCAGATGCAATTAATCTTAATATTGGCCTCTAGTACAACCTGTAATCTGCTAAATTGGACTCAAGAATATACTAAAGGGAACCTAAATTACAAATATATATAATAAAGCAATATTTACCTTGTCATCTAATACAGTTACAGTCTTCTCTGCCAGTATAGAGTCAGACAGGGGGGACAGAACCTGCAACAAAAGACAAAGGGTCTCATAGTTTTGAAAAGTATATAAATAACAGGAACCAGGTCATGTTGTGGCCCATAGGAAAACCATTCTACAAGAAATCATGTTATTTATTTTGTCAAAAGTGGTCAGTGGCAAAAAGTGCCCCATAGATGAACAAATGTTGATATTTCAGTGTAAAACAGTGTTTTACTCAAACACACAGACTCAGCCACATAGTGTTCACTACATGTACACAGACTACTATTTCTGGACACACATCTGTTTTCACATATAAACAACACATTCATGTCATTTTGTATAGCTACATGGACATTCCCTCTTTTTTGTTTTGTGAGGAAATTTCTTGTGTGGACTGACCCATTGCCTCTCTTAAACCGAATGACTTTAAGCTTCTTATTTTTCTTGAAAGCAAGAATATTTAATTTCTTTTAACTGTTGAGTAAATAGAAAGTCCAAGGACGGTGAAGCAACATTCTTGAAGGACATCCAACAGATGCCAAATACTTTTTCAACCAAGTCTAAATGTCAAGAAAATACGGTGAGACTGCAGTTGTTTAAATATTTGCTGGTAAGTCCTGCTACTCAGCTGTCACTTTGGTAATGCCTTTATTCAGCAGCAATTTTGAAGCATTATCTAAGCTGAATTAAATGACATAAAAGAAAGGTATTTCTAAAATGTCAAATCTGATTAAAAAAAAAAAAAACATTTTTTTAAACTTAAAAAAGTTTGCTGAATAAATGAGGTTTAAAAAAAGCTTCTTCTTTCCCCCCAAGGAAATTATACTTTTTCCATTTTTTTGTGATTTGCTGTGAAAGTAATTGGACATTAGTAAGTACAGCTTTTGTATAACAAACAGTAAAAAGCAATGTACAATAGAAATACACAAAATAGCTTTTTTGTTGTCTGAGTGAATATTTCCTTAAGATGAAATTTTAACAATGTCAGTGCAAGAGCAGTGAGAGCCACCATTGTGCCACATAAACTTTGAGTAGTTAGGAAGTTAACACACACAGACTGATCAAATGAGTCATTGATTCATTTCTGCATGCTGCACAGCACGTCTTAGACACACATGCAAATGCATACAGACAAACATGGATCTGTAAAAGCTGATGGTGCTGGTATTGCACGTGTAAAGAAAACACAGGGAAACTCTGCTGCTGTCATCACACAGTGAAGCACACGCTAAGTAACGAAAACACATCTACACACAAATGCACACAGACTGCGTTCCCGTCTGCATTCCAGCTGTGCCCCAGTGTGTCAGCATTCAACTAAGACAACAAGGCCAAAACTAAAGACAACTCAAATGAAAACAGAGTGGATGAAAAGGAAAAAGGGAGAGTGTAAGTAAGATGGCAAGCAAGCAAGAGAAAAATAAATAGAGTAGGTGTCAGAAGGAGAGGGACAATGACAAATAGAGGAGGACAGTAAGTGAAAGGGGCAGAAAGAAGAAGCATGAAAAAGATTGGGGTACAGATGAAGAGGGGGACCAGCAGACAGACACTGATAGAGATTAGGAGGCCCATGTTGTAGTGTACTACTTCGCCCAGCGACAGGAGGACAGGCAGATCTGATTGGTGTACAAAGACAATCTCTCAGCAAATGTGTCAGGGCGTCAAACTTAATCCCACCCTCAGCAAGGTAACAAAATGCAATGACTGACGGCTCTGGGATTGCTCCTCAAGACTGGCAGAGAATAACAGGGTGAGAAAGAGAGACTGGGGATAGAAAGGAAAGAGAGACAGGGAAAAGAGGAAGAAGCGAGACTCAGGAAGACAGAGCTGGGGGCTAAAATTGAAATGTCAAACTATCAAATGATGCCTGTCGACTCTGGCATCTCAGTGGGAATTCTTGGTAAATTCTCTCGCCTGGCTCCCAAACAGTCCACAGTTGTATATGTGTGTGTTTGTGTGTGTGCACGCGCATATATTAATGCAGAAGTCCCCTGCTAACACACATTCAGCTGTTACCAAAAATCATGCCACTTGTGCGCTGAACTTCACTCCAACCATTTTTTATTTATTTATTTTTTAACAAATGTGAAACATACTCTTCAACACATGAATGCGACCATAAAAATACATAATTTATATATATATATGTGATGCATGCAAGAGAGAACAGAAAACGATATAGAACAACATTGATGATGACTGCAAAATATTTGGTGGTTTTACTTTAGTTCTGCTACATAACCGTGCATAAGTAAATAACAGAATAAGCCACAGAACTATCTTCCACTGTCACACTGAGTTACAACGGCCAGGCTCATTGGAATGCAGAAAGTTCACAACTGTGTGTGTGTGTGTGTGTGTGTATAATTTGTGAACACCACACTGAGATGTCAGGGCCAAATTTAACAGTTAATTGTGGCTAATTGTATAACAAGCTAGCAGGGGAGGCTTATATATGAGGAACGGGATAATGTTTACATCACCGGAGTACTTATGGCTGTAATGTGAAGTGCCAAATTACACTGCGCTTGACATAATGAGAGTTTTTTCAGCTGTCTTTTTCTGGACTTTGTAAAAAGCAGTGAATACATTGCTTGTGGAATGAATATAGACTTCAGTAAGCAGAGAGGGTTCTTTTGGCGTTAGCGATTATAATATCAACCAACTTCGTTACAATTAAAGGGGAAAAGATGGGTTGCACTTTTAGTGTTGAAGGAAGCAAAGAATACCTGTATATTGGTGTGTCCCAGGTCCCGCCCGATTACAATTCGTCCATCTATTAATCTGGCAATGCGAGGCTCTTCTATCTGCAGGATACAGAAACAGCAGGCAAAGGATAAATTCTTTATTGTTTAGAAGGAAGCAGTTACAAAATATTACACTCTCCAACATAAAATTACAATATTCAAATACTATTGGGTGCATCTCTTAATTTTTGAATTCAGGTGTTTTCAGTCCCATTCCAGTGTGATACTGGAATATGATTTCACTGTTGTGAAATTTCTGTCCTCCTAGATATACCACAATCAACTGTAAGTGATATTATTACCAAGTGGCAGCTCAGGTACAGAGTGGCAGACCATGTAAAATTACAGAGTAGGGCTGCTGAGTGCTGAGATGCATAGTGTGTAAAAGCTCTGCTGACTCAGTAACTACAGCGGTCCCAACCATCTTAACATCAGCACAAAAAGAGTGTGTTGGGAGCTCCTCTGCCATGGAAACCCATGGCAGAGGAGCTCCTGTAGGTATAATGTGCAGGTGCCACAGTTGTTCACATAGTTCATCTGTAAATGCAAAAAATCAGGACATATGTTTTGCCCTGTCTATATATTAAGCCTAGTTAATCACATCATAAGTACTTATTAGAAAGTGTCACTGCCCATAGCTGTGAGCAAATAAGTTAATATCCCAAAATGTTCAACTATTCCTTTGTGAAGAAACCATGATCTGCTAGTGAATAGAACTGTACTGTTTGTGAGCATTTGTGTATACCCACCTTTAATTGGTCCAAGACCAAATGAGTGATATCAACTTGCCAGTCAGCACCCAACATGTAAACCATCTCTCCACCTGGGTCAGACGGTTCTGCGACAAAATGAGTGAGGACCCGCACCAAAGCATACTGGTACTGAAAGGTTAGAACAAGGTCAAATTCAGACTCTGAAGCTGAAGTGCACAACAGACTCTTACTTCACTGCTTGTGATTAAACAAAAAAATGGCACCGAAGTACAACTCAGTATCAGTAACTCAGTGTTTAGGCAGATGTTATTCAGATTAAACTGCCTTTAAAAGAGTTGCGATCACTCATAAACAATCCTGATTTACAATCAAATGATACCTGTAGGGTGCAGCCTTTGCCCTTTCTGTCATCGTCCTCATCATCTTCACTGTCTCTGGTAGGTCTGAAAAGAAAAAAGAAAAAGAAAGAAGAAAGAAATAAAATGAAGGGAGGGTGAGATTATCCAGTAATTAAATGTCCCCTTTCCTCTCTCCTCTGATGTACTGAATAATCTCATCTTCAGGTTACACAATCTATATTTAACACATTTAAACACTTTACTTGAACATTAAGCATTTATAATAAGACTAGGATGGTCAAAATATTTTAAACGTAACTGGTCAATTTTCTATTCTTGTGCAATACTATCTGTGGGGCAATTTTTTCCTAAGCAGTAGATCCAAAATATACAAATGATTCTTTGTAACGTTATCAACAACAACAGCAACAATCTTTTACATCATAAGAGGGTCTTGATGGTTTCAGAAAAAATTAAATGGAACAACATATGTAAAAGTCACTATAGCTAGGGGATTTAATAGTGTCTTGAGCAGAACTAAATCTGCAAAACTATCGAGTCAAACCAGGATTACTTGTTTGACTCAATTTAACTTGGCTTCTTTAAACTTCACATGCTTCTGCTTTGGTATGGCATCAATAAGTAAAAAAAACTCTAACTAAATTATTACATTTGTATTTAAACATTAGTACAAATATTGGTCAAAGGAACAAGGATTTTTTTTTTGTTTGTATTTTGTATTTACAACAAGGATATTTTAGGAAGTTTTTGTAATTTTGATTTGTTAATCTGGTAAGCAGCAATCTATTAATAAATAGACTTGCAGCACCTCTAAGACAGTTGCATGTCTTTCTTCTTAATTATTTAATTATTTGTTTTGCAGAATAGAGAAAAATGCAGTAGTCATTAATTAAATCAGATCTAATCTAATCAAATAAAACATAAGAAATATAAAGACATTATGAGTGTACTAATTTTTTAAAACTAAAAAAACAAGAAGGGAACTTGTCTCGTTTTTTCTCTAAATGAGAATGTATTTTTATCTCAGAAGGACATGTACAAACACACATTCTTTCTCCTTTCCTGCCTCTGTGAAATCTATCATTGACCATATACAGGCACACACATTATCATATAATCACACAAGAATATACACACAGAGGACTGCATCTGTGGCTTATATCTTTACAGTACCTATGAAACCCAGGTAATATTGCAGGAATTTTCTTTCCATTACCCAGTGCCCCAGTTTCACGTGTGTCTGTGTGAATGTGTCTACCTAATAGTGCTTGTGTTTCACTCTGTCAGATAGTGGTTTGGGGAGACGGAGGTGTGTTTGTGCACACGGCTTGGTGGCTGTGTGAGCAGAAATTGCCAAAATTGAAAAATAGGCCCAGCAGAACAAAATGGAAGAGTGGCAAGATGAGAAATAGGAATAAAACACACAAACACACATACCTGTCATACAAATACACAATCAAACATAGAAGCACAAAAGCATAATGATACTTAGAATCATTAAAAACTATGTAAATGATGAAAACGTCTATGTAGACATTAATGCCAATGTCAGCTTTGGCAAGAAATATTCACTTTCCATTTTTTAAATACTGTTATGTGCTTTGTAACGCTGGTAGGAATAAACAATATTGTCAGTCTATTTGTCAAGAAAGATGAAAACACCTGCAACTTAAAAGTAATATACTTTCGGTTTAGCTGTGAGAGAATTTGGAAAATATAGCATTGTGAGCTGTAGTGACTCATGGGTATACACCAAAATGAAAGACAAAATCAAATTTCTCAGAGACAAGTAGGAAATACGACTCAACAAATGCCTATACCATAAATTTCTGGGACTTCCAAAACCAGCAGTTCCTCACAGTTCACTGCTCGATTCTAACAGCAATTGCTGGTGTTTGTGTTTCCCTTTTGAATAGTCTTAAAATGTGTTTCTTACCAAAGGAAAAAAAAGTCTTTGTAGCATGAATGAAAATGGTTTATGTAAAATGCTCTGCATTTTGACAAAATTATGCTAATGCCTACACCTTCTACCGTGTGTTACACTCCCTCATTCCCTCAAGGTCAGACAGGCAAATTACCTCTTGTTAGTGATGATTGGCACCCTCCAGCCCTTGACCTGGCTGAGCTCAGTATCTGACAGATCTATCTGAAGCGGCAGCTTGGGCACCCAGACGGTGAGCTGAAGCTGAGCAGATAGGTGCAGGTATGAGAACTTGATGGTTAAAGACTGCCGACCACGCATTTCTTTGCCATTCACCAAAACCTTGTCACAGTTTGGAGAAACCTAAAAATAAATAAATAACAAGAGGAAAAAAAAACAGTTTGATTGAGACTGGGAAAAACGTGCATGCATGTGTGACATTTTAAACTGAAATCAAATGGGTTGCATTGAGTGCTTTCCACAGAAACAGATGCAGCCTCTGTTATGCATTGCTCAAGCACAGCCTAAAGCAAGTTTTCACAATAATTATAGTGTTGCGTCCAGTAAGATATTTGTCACTGATTTATAACAAGTTTATTAATCTTGTAAAGCACTTTGGAAAACTGTTCTGTAATGTGCCCTAAAAGAAAAGGTTAATAATGTACTTCTTCCTGTTGCATTAGTGGCATTTCAGGTTTGTGAATTCTCTCTTGTTACCTCCGCCAACCTGAAGCAACATATTAACATTTAACAGCCTCAAATCAGTAAATCGCAGTCATTTTAAGACATTAGTACAATTTCACTGAATACATAAGACAACCAAAAAGAATACTGTGAACCAGAATATCAGTGGGTTTAGCAAAATGCATGAATACTTTTTTTTTGTTTTTAAATAAACTGTCTAAAGCTGCTTAACACTTTATAGTACATATTTGGTTAGTCCTTTAATGTATTCTTAATTCATTTTTAAAATTTAATGTTACAAGACATGACACTTTCTAATAAGATGATGAGTGGAAAGGGGGTTTGACCTTTGACCTCTAGGTGGAGCAGTCCTTTCAGGAAGCGAAGCTGCACGGGACATAGTGCTAGCAACCGGTAAGAATGATGTTTTTTCTATACATATTTAAAATGAGATAACTTCATTTATAAAATAGGTTTACGAATTTCCGAAGAAGAATAGATTTTTAAATATAGATTTTAATTTCATTTGCTTACGCAAACAGCATTTTTTTATTTGTTCCCAAAGGACAACATTATACAGTTCAACCATCTTTCTTATTGTATTAATGCTAAAGCGGTTGTTGTCCTGGTTAATGCTTGTTTTAGGCAAGTGTTGGGATATATACTTTTAGCAAACCATGACCCCATATGAACTGACTGGAAATGGACATAAGGCAATGGAAAATCCTAGAATGTATTCTGTTTAATTTTAATCTTTTTCAGTGTTTCGATTAATCAGTGTGCTTTTTTTTTTTTTACCAGCAATGTCTTTGTAGAAAGATATAAATAATCAGTCAGACTTGAACAGAAAGTTACAGTTTGTTAAAATACTGCATTGGCTGTATTTGCATATTTATAGCTCTTTATATAATACCTAAACTAGGGATCTGTATAACATATTGCAACTGTGCATGGATAGCCAACAAAGGAACCAAATAAAGTTATTAGGTGAGAAAAGGGAAACAAAGAAGCAATTCTTTTCCTAGTGACAGCAGAGAATTATGTTTTTCAAGTATCTTACAAATTGAAACAAAAGTTCAGCAGCTATGAAATAAAAGCCAGGGAAGTTACAATTTCTAAACTGGCATAAAGTCAGTTTAATATTATTTATTTATGACTGCTTTAGAAAAAAATACATCAAGAAAATTGCAATATTCAGAAAATGTAATACGTGTAAATATTTAATCATCAGTTGGTGCAAAACCGTGTTAAATAGACTTTCTCACTATTTTTTCCTGCCCCACCTATTCTTATTTCTGCATCTTTCTATAATTCTATGGCCATTAATCCATTCCTCAGAAGTTTATAACTTCTCCACCCTCTCTTTCTGTACCCTACACTTCTCATCCCTCCTCCCACCCTTTCTTTCATCTCCCAGTTGCTCAAATGTTTGGTGCTCCCCACCCATTCCTATTTAACCCTAAAGCATATGAACATTCATTTCCTGTTATCTGACTTCTTCACCCTTTTTTGTTTTTACACCCCGGTCTTCTTCCTTTTCTAAAGCTGCCAACTTCTGTTTATTAGTTTTTCCACTCAGCTGCACCTCACATTCAGTCTCTGTGTTGTAGAAATTTGTGTATCACCACTTACAGATGACTTATTTAAAACCTCACACTACCCACACTACAGTTTGTTTTTCAAAATCTTTAACTGTAAATAACTTGGCCTGTTGTGCAGGGGCACACCAATGAGTTGATCTCAGTTTGTCTAAATAGTAATTTTATCTCTTTACAAACTGCTGCTGGTAAGAATGGATTCGTGATTGCAATTAGACAATGAAAATGTTAGATAGACATAGTAAAAACACCTACATTTTATCACACTTTAATCAACATTTCCCAAAACTATAGTGTTTTTTGCAAAATTTCACAAACTTTTAATTTCATACAAAGTGCTACTGCTATTTGGGTTGTTCAGGAAGAGAAATCAAGTCTGTTTTGGGCTTGAATTTGGGCATTAAAGTTGTTACTAAGACAGTGTACCTTTTCCAGACAGGTTTTTTTTTTTTTTTTTTTTTTTTTTTCTTTTTTTTTTCCCCTCCCCCCCACC
>VVHJ01014851.1:4953-15731 GCA_015107715.1 Tylochromis polylepis | reverse complement strand
GTGTGTGTGTGAAAAAAAGGAGTAATGTGACCAAGGCAGGAACAAGTGTTGCTCTGCGCTTTACAAAGACTGAAATGTGAAAGACATGTGGAGGGTGAAAACTTGGGAGATTTTTTTTGGGCTGCCTGGAGCTTTTTTGAGTGTGAGCTCACACAGAACAGAGAACGCAGAGCAGCAGCTCAGAGTGACTTTCCATAATGGTTTTTCTGCTTTTGACTTCTGAATGTTTTTTCTTTCTTGCATTGCACAAATGGATAAGAAAAAAAATAGCAGAGAGATGAAGGAAATGCTTCAGAACAACAGAGAGGATATTTGCCCCTGTATTTATTATTTATTTAGCAGTGTTATATGTCTTACATTTTTAAATCATTCCTCTTCAGGAAAACCAGCAAGACTAGTGAGTCAAGTGAGGATACTTGCTTTTCACTAAGAGCTCTGGGTCTTTTTTTTTTTTTACTTTTCACACAGTCATTCACCACATGGAGAAACTGTGGAGCCACTGGAGGAGACACCAAGTGGACTGAACTGCAGGCCTCTTGTGAGGATGCCATAGTATGCGAGCAACCTTTCAACGCACTACTTTTGTCGGGTAAAAATGCATGTTAGGTGGCAAAGAAATACAGCCTGGTTATTTTGCATTAAGGGCTTTGGTATTTATAGTAGTGTGAAATAATGAGAAACACAGTCTAATATCCTCGGTGATTTAGCATAAAAAAAATACATGAGAAATAAACCTTTTCTTGTGTTTAATGCACAGAAACTACTAGCTTCAAAACAGAAAAAAACAAACAAACCCCAAAACAGTGAATCCTAATTGTCATTCGTGTCTCTTATTCTCATTGCCTTCTATTGTCAGATACAGTAGACTCAAGCTAAAGTCATATCAGCCCAGCAGTACCAGCAGATTTTCTGTGGCTTGTTTTACTTAAAAAGTCCTCTTTTTACACAAGTTATCCTCTCATTCTGAGCAAATCAGGGTTAAATACCGTGAAACTAGTAGCCTCTCCGCTTTTGTACTCTTGTGCCAGAAAAGAAAAGTCTCCCCATGTCTGGGGACATGCTTTCTTCTAATTGGCTCAGAGATCTGCGGCTCCTTAGAAGTGAGGCTCACAGCTCTGCATCTTTCTCGCCTTGCTCTGGGGCCCGCTGATAGTAGGAAGCTGCAACAACTGAGGAGCTTCCTTCTGAAATTTGATCTCTACCTCCATAAAAGTGTCAGGACGTTTTCCCTGGGCATCAAACCATGCACCCAAACTGACTCTGACAGGAAGTTTAGATAACAAAATATTTCCAAAACAAATGTCACAATGAAGCATTTTTATTACTCTGTCCTCGTTTTTCTTTTGTTTTAATGCGTTTGCGGGTGGTTTGGAGCATGTGTGTCTGTCTTAACTCCTAAACCAAATATTTTGCTGGAATATGAACCCTTGTTGATGTAGTCTGCATAAAAGGTCATTTAGTGGCTACAAGAAGGCAATAATAAAGCATGTCACCGTGTGTAGTAGCTCAGTTCATCGCAGCTTGGTATAGTTTCAAAGCCAGGGCCAAGCTTTCTTTTTTTCTTTTTTTAAACCCATCACTTTGATTTTCAAACCAGTGGCTCAAGAAAACATTGCTTTAGGCATCTATGTAACTTCAAGCATGACATTGATTATCTTAGCTTCATAATTATCTCCACATGTTACTGTACCACTGTATTTCACATGCAGACTAGGCTGGGTACAATCCTGGGTGGGAATGAAAGCATTTCTTAAATAAAGGCACCCTGCAGTTTAATGCTATAAAATGTCTCAGTATTCCAACTGCAAAGTTGGCGGCAAACAAAAGCAGGGCACACTTTCAGTCAGAAAATGACTGCAAATGGCTGCCATACATGAGAAATATGTGTGACTTAAAATAAGGCTTTTAAAAGAAACATATTCTATGATATGATGTGGAAACACAATTTTCTCTATGGAAGCTTATTTTTGCTACTGAAAAAATTTTTTTAAAAAAAGGTAAGTCAAAATTTCAAGTTATTATCTCAACATTTTTCAGTTAGGGATTTCAAAAGTCAAGATTTTGAGTTATGAAGCTGACATTTTGAGATACTAAACCAGAATTCTGACTTAAGCGTGATGTAAAAAAAAAAAAGGTTTTTAAATGAATGTAGAAATTATTACATTAATTAATTTTATTTAACATTTAATAATTAAAAATGAATTAATTTAAAAATAACTGTATGCATTAATAAAATGTTGACATTATTATCATTTATAACATAACAGATGCCTCTGTATTATTTAACTTTGCATTCATTTTCCTGTGTATTTCAATTTTAGTTAAATTCCATTTTATTTATTTGTTTAGTTTTTTCATTTCTCTTAATTGATTTTTTTTCTTTACACTTTCACCTATATGGTTTCCCCCGTGCCTATTCATGCATGGTTGTCCTTCACAGTACATTGAAGGGTCAACCTTGTGCTTGTTGGTTGCTCACAAACAGAAACTGTCAGTCAGTATAAGTAACGTCTGCAGTTATTATTACTGCTTTTGTTGCATTTAATGGCATTTTTTTTCCCCAAGCGTTTTATTGAGTTGAGATTTTGGCAGTTTTGGTCCTCCATACTCTCTGTGCTGTCTCTTGAAAATACTGTTTCTCTGAATTGTCAAATCAAACGACACTTTGAACAGAATCGACTACATTTTTTTTTTACGTTTAAACTCCAGCGAGATATGCTTTCTCACACATTCACCTTTTCTAGTCCTAGATTTTAAAAAAGAAAAAAGAAAGAGAAAAAATAATTACAGTCATTATGTTTTGTCTCAAATGGCCAAAAAATGTGGGACCAATTGCTTAAATATGGGAAAATTCCTTTCTTGACCGTTTGATTAATGGCAGTCGTGTGTTGTGTTTGTGTCTCCTGGGAATGTATTGATATTACTTCAAGGGAGACAACCCAACAAAAACACAGCCCTCTACAGAGTGTTTACTGTATAATGGGTGTGACAGGCTACCTTAGCCCAATTCTGAGGTCACTGCTGGTGTTTCCTACGAGGTATGACAGTTTTACAACTGCGGGGCTCAGACTCAGATTGTTTCTGACATGTTAGACTGCTGCTACTCGCCGTCTGTCTCACCATCACTCCCCTTCGCTTTCTCCTCTTCAGCCTCCCTGACTCGGTCTGAAACACACTCCATTTCTTTCTTTCCCTGCAAATTATATACAGGCTTTCTGAGCCAGACCCAGGAAAAGGGACTCTTGAGCATATTTTAAGTCCGAAGTCTTAATCTCTCATAATAGCTTTTATTTGTTAAAGTTGGGTGAAAGCCCATATTTCATTTAAATGGGCCTCTGCTGGGACTGATGAGGGCTAGTTGTGGTAATTTCCTAACAAGCTTTAAAACAACAAACTAGAAATGTCAAGAGGCTAAAATAAAAAAGTTTTAAAAAAAGAGAGTCACTGCACGGTTAAAGTGCCATAACTGCACAGGAAAAACAGATTTTTTTTTTCTTTCTTATTCAACACACTTTTCACATCTATCCTCCACTGGCATAAAAATGCAAGGCAGCTTGATTTCACCTTGTTCTGCAGGCAGGTTTGTGTCACACAGAGAAGCCGAGTGAGCCAAGGCAGTGCAGTGCTGTTCGGTGGGATGGGTGGCAGCAGAAGCAGGAGCGGTTCAGATGTTCTTTATTTTCATGCTGCAGAGCAGTGAAATGTGGAGGAATGCAAGCTGTACATTTACAGAGGCCCCGAGGACACACAACTCTCCTCCTGCATTGTGGTTGCTAGCTAAAGAACAAAGATTGCTATCCAAGAATATAAACATTGTCTGCAAGAATGTGTTTTAATTTTAATAATAATGCTTTTTCCCCCCCCTCCTTTCCAAAAGACAGACCTTGGTGGAGCAGGTCAAAAAGCTGGCTCTGTAAACATCATATTCATGTTAGCTTCGAGAAACGTTTTGGGGGGAATTCGTTAAGAAAAAAAAAGTACCTCATTTCTAAGTACTCACACAGTATACAGTACATAGGCAGTCAGTGCGCGCGCGCACACACACACACACACACACACACACACGCGCACACCACATTTCGGCCGAGGCTCTGTGATCTGATTTTGAATGCAGCATCTTGTTTGATGTTTTTTTGATGATGGACATGAAATAATGTCCAAATCACCAGAGGCTGGAACATCAAACAGTTCCAAATGAAAACACGGTAATGTCTTCTCGGACTGAGCCTTATTGCGCCTTCATTTGCCACTGCCCCATGGAAGCTGGGCTTTGACTATGAACAGATAAAAGATGAGTTGATAAATGAAGCACTTTCATCTCCAACAAACTTTGACAACTTTTTCATTTGCAACACAAACACTGCATGGCTAATACACTGCATCATAATATAATCAGATAATGAGAGATGGTAATGTCAGCAGCTCAATGAAAAGTCAAAGGTGGAAGGAATATCTTTGAAGAGGATGAATGGTCGGAAATCATCGCAGCAGGATAAGGAGTGTCCGCGAAATGCTGATCTTTGTATAAAGAACACCCCACACACCCCACCCCAACACATGCATGCACACAAGCACAAACAGCCTGAAAGTACAGGATCATTTATATATTGTTCTATTTCAAAATCCAATGTTCCTTAAGATAATGGGGTGAGAGAGCTAATGCAGAGCACAGGTGACTTAGTGATAATGAACCAATATATATGCATCATGCAAAACTGAGCCTTATGCTTGGCAAAGGGAGCTCAGCACATCCATTCATCTCAATTTTGCCTGTTATGAAACACAGGCGGGGGAAGCCATCCTCGCAGTTGCATCACGCGTGCCTGTCCTGAAGGGTTCATCTCGTGTGAAGTCCCGCTGCGAGCTCGCCACGTCGGTTTTCCAGCGTTTATCATAAGATGGCTTTCGCAGAGAGTGCAGGCTCGTTCCCGGTGAACCGCGAGCAGGTCATCAACTTTGCATTTAATTTGAGTCTTAAGTGAAAGGAAGCCGAGTTTTTGGATGACTTGCAGATGGGTTCGGTGTCTCCCGTGGGGCTTTTTGGATGGCCCTGTGTAAACCGAGAGGCCGATGTTCAAACAACAAGACAGAAAGCCATGGTGGACTCAGAGCTTTGCTTTGGCCTCCGTGTTAGTTCCTGACAACCTACTGGCACCCAGCTCCAGTTAATAAAGCGCACCACCCAGATCCTGCTGCGACTACACGGACGGTATGTCTGCTGAGTGTGTGTGTGTGTGTGTGTGTGTGTGTGGTCAGTTCAAGCTGGAAAAGCCACGGATGAAAGACAAACTGCATGCCACATTTGCTAAATCTATGATGAGAGTCTCATCCAGTCTGTCTTCTCTTCAGATGATGCGCAGCAGCTCTGCACATGGAATGATTTAGACACAGAGGATGATCAAAAATGATTATGGCACGTCTTGTTAAACTTGCCTAATTACTGTCACAGCGTATTCTTACAGTGGCAGTCAGAAGCTTGAGCTGATTTTTTTCTTTCTTTCTGGTCAATAAAGTCCACAAAAAGAACTACACTGGCTTCGTTCATCGGTGCCACGGAGCTTCAGCTGCTTTGGCGTGATCATTAAATGGCCGCGATAGTGGGCGCAGCTTTTTAAATCCGCAGTTCATTCCTGCAGCACAGCTCATTAAGTAGTGGAATTTAAAGAGAAGAAAATAATCTAGTGACGTATTGCTTTAGGATCCGTGGTCCTGACAGATGAGACTTCTTCCCTAATGACACTCTCAGATGTATCCACGTCAACAAGCTCACTGGATAACCTCCAACCCGTTCGAGCCAACTGTCAGGAGCTTCCCATACGCAAATGTTTCATTTTGTTTAACCGAGTTGGTGTTGCTATAAAAAGAAGCAATAACAGATGGATCTCAATTAGTTCTGAGTTGTGACTGCAATTTATCACATGCTGTCAACTTTAGATTACACCTGCAACTCTTTAGCTGAGTTTTTTTCCTTCTTCCCCAAAACGGATTTACACCACAGGGGGATTTTTTTACGAAGCTTCTGCTGCCGCCGATGCTGCTGCTGGACACGGAGCAGACAGGCATTACGGTGGGACAACAAACGTCCCGTACAAAGCTGCGAGATGCAAGCGTAGATGCAAGAAGAGACAGAATGAGGACAGAGACAACAACATCTTGCTGTGAGAACATCATGGCTGACACACATAAAGGAGATTTTTTTCTTTTTTTTGTGCACTGAAAGGCTAAAATCAGACAACATGCAGTCTCTGGGTAGAAAGACAACCATCAAGACTGTTAGAACGATGCTGATTGAATGTTGCACTCACATTATTTGCCCATTTACACATGATTTTGATAAAATGCAAAACATTCGTCTAGTCTTGTGCAGTGCCCCTTCTTGCCAACAGAGCAGGTCTGTGTTGGACGCGGGACCTCGAGGGTGTTTCCTGTGGTGTCTGGCAATGTGTCCTTTGGGTGTTTGGGTTTTGCAGGGTGGGGTCGGGCCACGGCTGCTCAATCAGAGTGGGATTTGGAGGATTTTTTTGGAGGCTGGGTTAAGGCTTTGGGCTATTGCAGTGTTTCACGTTCCAGTGTCTGAGGTTCAACTGAGGGCACTATCCTGCTGTGTGTGAGGATGCTGCCATCAGGGAACGCCGTGTCAAAGTTGCATCTACACGAATGCCAGCACAGAGTGTATTAAAGAGATAATTAATGCAGTTAACATACAGAATATCTGATTCTTTATTTTGCAGTGAAAAGGGGGATAGTGTGATAGCTTGGCAACCTGTTCAAATGGGTTTCACTCTATGTCAACTGGGACACATTTGAGCCCCTCCCCTGCAACCCTGAATTGGTTAAGCAGCTGAGAAAATGGCTGGGTGGATGGAAAAGAGGGGATTTTTGTTTTTTTTATATGCCATGAATGATAAAGTTACCCATGAATATATTTATATTTGACGCACAATATGAAGTTTTTTGAGACACGCAAGTTACAAGCGCCTTCATTCATGTCACAGTTTAAGTCATTCCTGCTGTTGCCTCACTAGCAAATCACATGTGCATTAATCCACCCCAGAAAAAGAGTTCCACAGAAACCCACAATTTATTCCCATTTATACGAAGAAGAAAATTGATAAAGGTGTCCACATGTTTAAGTAGAAATGCTTTGCTTTTTTGACCAACGAGTCTGTAGTTTGTGTCTTTTTTGTGGGTTTTACCTTCAATAAAAGTGTGACATATGTCCACGATTTATTATTCCAAATGCGAATAAGCAACCAAACATCTGCGAACAAGAAAAAATTTCACATTTATTTGATATCAAACAGGAGTTGAATTAAATACCAGCTGATGATGGGCTCTTACAAAAAGAAATAAAATGAACCTAATCAGTGCTGCAACAACTTTTCACACTTCCCAAACATGTTCTTTTTTTTTTTTTTTTTTTAACACTTTTTTTCCCCCTTGGAATAATTAATAAATTAATTAGTGTCAAAGGATGAAATGTCCTCAAAAACCGCAATATCGCATCGATATCGCACCCAAAAAAAAAAAAAGTGTCTCAGAAACCTGACAATTTCTTTCTTTCAAGTAAAATAAATTACACGAGGATCCAATTTTACTCCAAATGTGTGCATGGCCCGGTGTTAACAAATATTAACTACTGGCAAAAACTCGTCATTCATGAACGCAAAAAGCACTTCACAAGCAGAGACGTGAGCATGATGATTTCATATGGATTTGTATCTCCCAAAACTTTTTTTTTTTTTTAAATGTTTTTCTCATATTCAAACATACTACAACAAGTCAAGTGTGAGAGGAAAAGCACATTTCCACCATTTTTGATTAACCTTGTCTGAAGAATCTTATTAACATTCAAAGGGCAAGAACTACTGAATGGTTGCCATTTCTTCTTTTTTCATCTTTTTTTATTTTTTTTATTTTAAATTTCACTTTTTACACTAGTGGTACAGCAAAATATATTTTTTTTTTCAGCTGTTACTTTGACAACAGTTAAATGTGCAATAGAGAAAATATAAGGCCTGAGTCTGAATTAGTGGTTTCGTAACTTTATAGTCCTGACTGCGTAGTGGAGCCACACTAGATCTAGTTCTGCACTTCTTGACTAAAAAGACCCCGGTTCTTCAAAGCCCCCTCCCAGGAATACGTCAGGAGTTTCATAGTTCTTAGAGTACTTTCCCCCCCCTTTTTTTCTCTCTCTCTCTCTCTCTTTTTTTTTTTAACTCTTATTCTTCGATTTTTCTTGCAGTACAACAGAAATGCCAGATTTATCTCGGCCTACGTGTCATTCTCTGCTCCTCTTTAGTCCAACAGCAGAGCCTTCACAGTCCACATTTGTCTGGCCTCAGATGGGATGTGTTTTGTGTGTTAATGAGATCTGTGTGCAAAAGTCATGTATTCATTCATTCCTTTTCCCACCCAACAACTTTTCACTTCCTGTCCTGACACAAAGAACAGAAAGAGCGTGTGAAGCGCGGAGCCAGGCTTGCCGGCTCTCTCCAATGCACCCGTCTTGCTAAAACCTGTGCAAACAAAGTGTCGCCCGCTCAGAGGCTGGTGATGAGCTGCATTTGTCCGTCGGCGGGCGCCTCTCCGTCGTGCGCACAGTCTTCGTTGTTGGGTGGGATGATGCACCCGTCGCTGGTGCCCCGGTTTATATGGTAGTAGGACAGTGGCTGCGGCGCATCGCCGAGCTCAGGCATGCTTTTGTGATATGCGTCCTCGCTCTCACTTTGAGGTGAGGGGGAGAACTCCTCCTCCTCCTCCTCTTCCTCCGGAGGGTATGGTGAAGCTGAAGGCGAGGGGGAGTCTCTCAAGTTTGGCATGCTGGTATAAAGGGAGTCTCTATTGTTGCTGGGTGAATGGGAGCCCATGTCCTCCTCTGCGGTAACAGTCTCAGAGCCATTGCCACTCTGGCCCTCCAGGCACCTGGGGGCCTTCTGGGAGCTGTACAGCAAGGAGTGAGTCCTCTGGGGCAGGAGAGGGGCTTCCAGCACCTCCTTGTGGTGGGGATGCAGGAGCAGCTCCAGGGTGGCGTGGCCTCCTCTTCCACTCCCTCTCTGCGGGGATGAGGCATCGGCGTGATCTGCCACGATGGCGTCATCCTCGCTCCCGCTCCCACCCCCTCCCCGGTCTACCGTCACCCTGGTCTGCGGAGGCAAGACTCTGTCCCTCTCCCGTGGGGCATCGCGACCTTTGGGAGCCCCGCGGGGCCTGAGGTTGTTGTGGACAATCTCGGATATGATCAACTTCTCAAAAGCGGCATCGTCCAGGTTGAGGCCCCCCAGGTCACCCGGGGCTCGAACGCCCACGGCCTCATAGTCGTCGTCTCGCAGGGAGTAGCTGTTGTTGAAATTGCCGTTGAGGGGGAGGGTGTCCATGGCACTGATGTCCCTGCTGTTGCTCAGAGACTGCTGTCCTGCAAAGAAAGGCGGAAATGAGCAGGTGAGACGCAACGTTTCAGCTTTTCACCGAAGAAGACGGTCTCCACTACATCATCCACATGTGCTTGATACTGCTCAGGACACTTTACTCTTGTACTCTTTGATCTCTCGATTCATTTTAATTTTAAACAAATACCAAAAAAAAAAAGAGAAAAGAAAACTTTTAAAATTCAAAGGAGAAACCAATTAGCTTCCCACCATGTCCACGCTCATTACTGTTGAATATCATTAAAGCCAATCTAAGAGATTATCCTGAACAATATTGAAGAAATGAGAACAAAAGATGGCTTAAAAATTAAAAATATAGTACAGCAACACGTAATTAGGTAGCTCATGACCAGGTAACAAACAAAGCAGCAGGAAAACAGAAGAAAATGAGAATAAAAGAAAGAAAAAAGTACAAGCTGATGAGGAAGTGCTGTGATGTTAACAATGAATAAAACATTCCAGCAAAAAAATTTTTAAAAACGAGGGCATAACAAAAGAGTAATGTCAAACACAGATGGCCAACCACCTCTCTGCACTGGGGCCCCCACAAGCACAGCAACAAGCCCCAAACACCACAACACACAGGCAGGGTGCAATGACTCACTTTGCCACCACTCACATCAAGTGTGTCTGCTCAGGCTACCTGGCCTAAGAACAGCTGATTTGCAAAGAAAGTAAAACAGATGCTTTTTTTCAATTGCAGCAGAAACAATAAAATCACTCAAATAGGAAAAAAGTGGAAGCTCGTAACATCCAGCCTGGATTCAGTTGACCCAGCTGGGATTGTGTCCTTGCGCTTAACTTGAGTTTAGTGCAGAGGCTTTGTTTAATTCGCTGGACGCAGATGGAGAAATTATTTTGTTTACCAATTTGAGCGAGCTAAAGGACAAATCAAGGACAACTGAATCCTGGACTCAGCAGGTGAAAGGGTTCAGCAGCAAGCAGTCTTTTAAAAAAAAATGAAAGAGAAAGAAAGTTTACAGAAAAAAAGGAAAAAGAAGAACTCAAAGAAAATATTTCCTGATGAAACTATTACTTTCTGAGAAACACAAGATTTTTCCGGCTTTCTGAAGTGTACATCTATCAATTTTACATTAGCGAAACGCGCACACAGACGTACACACAACAGATTACTCCTATTCTGTGCAGCCCTGTAACTAAGCTCAAGTAGCAGGATGGATGTGAAAAAAACCCAAAAAAACGGGGGGCTGGTTTGATTTGATGAGGATTTTATTTACTGGGTAGACTGCGAGTGATATTTCGTAGGCTGACGGCTCTGTCGTCACAAGCACGCATAAAAAGGAAAAGGGGGGAAACTGTACTCTTTCAAACTTGTCAGAACATGGATGA
>VVHJ01014850.1:10820-21041 GCA_015107715.1 Tylochromis polylepis | reverse complement strand
TCCTGTTGTTAGCCTGTGTTAATCCAGTTGTTAGACTGTGCCGAAAGTCTGTGAGCTCCATACAGGTATATTTTTGGGTTAAAGCCACACTGAATATGTTTTGCACAATAAGAAGAAATGTGAATTGCTGTATGTTTAGTTCAGGAAGAGTGACTGCTATAGAAGTATGTTAAGAAAAACATTTATTTGAAAGGGGTCTAGTTTAATAAATAGAGTTAATAGGATGGGTTCATAGATTAAAACAGTAGAAAAAAACAAGATAAAACTGTAATGAGAGTTCACTATGTTATTCATGCATACAGTAAAATATATTTTTGTGATTTAAGCAGTTTATAAAAGTGGTATGTGAATATTAAACTGTATAAGTTTAGAAAAAGTAATGTTATCTACACTAGAAGAAGTGGTGTCAGTAGTGAAGAGGCAGCGTACGGCCCGCACGAGCCGAAGAGAACTGATTAATCAGGCATTTTTCTATTTTTACAGTTTCCTGTAGAAAAATAAATATGTTGCACGGGAGATGAGTTGGCCCATCATTTCAGCAGTGTAACATATACATCATAATTTAAGAAAATCTATTTTAATCCCTGCAATGGCCAAAAGATAGAGCACATTAAGAACAGTGTAAAGTTTAGCAGATATTCTGGCGCTCTCTTTGAATCACAGTGCATTAGATAGTCAGCATGACTATCTAATGCACTGTGAAGCATAACTGTCAAAAATCAGTGTTCAGTAATTGTAAGCAGATAATTTAAACCTGAAACTTTTTCCTCTGCACACTTAAGCTGGAGTTACTCAAGGTAAAACAGTGACTGGGGACCGCAGCAGGAATAAAATGAAATTGTGACCGTCTACTTGAAGTGAAATGATTGCTTCAAAGATGGGGGCCAGGTCAAAGACCACTCAATCAGCTGGCACTTTCAAAGCAACTTTGGTGCATTGAGACAGAGCGAGAAAGCACTAATGAGACGGGTCCATCTGCAGTCACGTGGGGTCAAGTTGGCAATTCCATACAGTACAATATATTTGTGATAACATGACGATTAACTGTGACAAATAGGGGAAAACAAATCTGTTGCAGTCTTCATACACAGAAATTAATATTAACCACATGCATTCAGCGATTTAAAAGCGGAAACTCATCCACAAATAATGATGTAGCTGTTGAAGGACGTCGATTTATGGCAAAATGACAAGCATTTGGTACCTTGCTGTGATAAAGGAACATAACCAAAAAACAGCCAATTGAGTCGAGTGCCTTGATGCAAAGAGACACCACAGACAAGCAGCACTCAAAGGCACAGACTCCAGCTGACTGGAACATGTTGGCATCTGTCTGTGTTTATAAATTAGATGGTGATTATATGCAAACCTTCACAAATCAGTGTGAGAGTGAATACAGTCAGTCTGACTTGGGCAAACAGCTGGTCACCACAGCTACCTCCAATCAGCTGCCAAATGTGGAAAAAAAATTGAGGCGATCACAAGTTTACTAGTCACAAAGAGGTTACTGTTTTTGTTTTGTTTCTTATTGGCTGTATTTGGTAGGTTTTAATTAAGCAACAGCAGGAAGGTTCTCAACTCCTCAACCTTCATTCGCCCAGAGTTCTCTTGTCCTACCATGACTGTCCTGCCATGTTGGTACCGGCCCCACAGCCACACCTCTTTGAACTGTGCTGTAACCAGTTTCATCATCTGATGTCCCCCCCATCAAGGAAGTTAGATAACAGAAAGTGCAGCCAACTCAGTCCTGGTTAGCTGCTCACAAATAAAACTGACAGAGCAATTACAGATTTTATTCACCTCACTGCTTTCCGCACTTGTGAAACCAAACCAATATGCCCTTTGAGGGGGCAGAAAGGCAGCACTAACACTGTTGTGACCCATTTTAATACACATTCTAACCAGTGGTGGTTCAGGGTGCATTTAAAAGCCTTTGGATGCCAATAATGCTTTTCAGCACCACTTATCATAATAGAATGGCACAACAGGGCGTTTAACCACACTAAATTTAAAGTGGTAAGCACATCTCCCAGCAAGCAAACAAAATATTCATTTTTATACTTTTTTTCATCATACAACCCTGTGTACAGACTAACACAATGTTCCCAAGATGAATAAATCAGAAATTAAGTACTTTGACTGCATAACCCTCACTCTGGTGCTTGGGAAATGGATTGTGGTTTGGGGCATTAGCACTGTTATATATTTCATTCAGACTGACTTGAACTGGCACACTAAAAGATGAAGCCCTAAACCGTTTGGATAGTCACCGCTGATGATGTCAGTGTTTTGAACTGTGTAATGTTTGCTTTGGAGAAATCATAAGGATCCAGATGTGTATTTTGCAAAGCACCACATACAGCATCTTTCTCTTTTTTTAAAGTGTGTTATTGGGCTATATTTAGATTACTTGGTTGCTATAGCTTTCAAAGCAATCCTGCCAACACATGGTTGGCTCTCCTGGTCCTGAGTGCAACTAAAAACTGAGAAAAAAGCCATTCACTTGGATTAAGTGTCTACATTCAGGCCACATGGGAAAACCTGACCACCAGGACACAGACCTGATGGCAGGACATGTTTTTCCATACTAGCAGAATTCTCGCTTAAGATCATCGTCATATCACACGGTTATATGGTATTTACATGGCTGTCAAAGTAATAATCTGATGCTACGCAAAAACAGTTTTTCATTTTTCTGAAGCAGTTGTCATATGAGAATATAAATACCACTCACAAACCAGTGCCCCCATCATGGGGAAGGTGACAGGAGAATTAACCGAGCATGTTTTTGACTGTGGAAGAAACCGGAGCCCCTGAGGGAAACTCTTGCAGGCATGAGGAGAACGTGGAAAACTCTTCTCACTGTGAGGCTCCACTGTGTGCAAGGTAACACAGTACAAACCTACTGCATGTTAGTTTTCACTATTAAATATAAATAATTACACTGTGAAAATAAAAGTTTGATAGACGGTAAGTGTATTTTGTTGTGTGGGATAATAGTGAAAAGATTCCAGGGGATATGACTGTATAATGACTTGACTGAATATCTGTTACACTTGACAGAAATCAAATGAGTTAAAGCACAAGATCTTTGGCCACACTATGTTTCTAAATCATTTACTGCAGACCACATTATTACGTTTTCACTCTCCTCATCATGAACCTTTGTGGCAATAAACTTGATTGACTAAAGTGATGCAAGCCAAGGCCGTTTATTACAATCTTAACTGAGAAGGATTAAACGAGAGCAGTGTAGGTTACTTCAGATATGTGCACTGAGTCCATGGGCATTGAATTACAAAAGCCCTTCTCACCTTGTCTGGTAACTCGAAACCCAAACTTTATGTTGAGAAATGTGGCGCTGGCACAAACAGATAATCTTCCCCATCAGAGTTACCACAAACCACATGCTGCCTGCTCTCAGGAACACATGCTCACTTCTGGCCACTTTTGGCCAACATGAAGATTTTATCCCACCTCACCCGCTGAATAAGATGAGCAATTACACAAGCCTCCCTTAATGTGGGAGCAGAGTAATTTACATCCATGACAAGGATGAGGAGATGGAGGCCTAATCTCAGCTCAAGAGAGGCTTAGTCATTCAACCCTTATTGCCCTTACTTTCTGCCAGCTGCTATAATAAAACAATCTATTCATATTGTGTTTCACCACAGTCAATTATCTCTCTTAACCATGAGTAATCGTAGCTCTAAATTAGTGTTGTTCATCTGGTGGGAGGCCTTCGGAGTTAAGAGGTTAACTTTAGGTCAAACTTGTGGCCCTGAATGAATTTCTACCTCATTAATTTTACTGTGGGTCCTGTACTCCTTCTCACCTATCCTGGCCTTTCTTGGTAAAACGATCCTATCTTCTCATGCTGTGTGTCTTGAGCATATGCTCTAACTATATAAATCTTAAAAGTGCAGCGCTTCAGTTAGTTTCAGAGTTTTGTTTGCCAGCAAGTTTGCGCATGACTGGTTTTTATCGTTCAGGCAGGCCGTGAAGTTAAGGTCAACCACAACACTGCAGATCTGAGCGCAAGCCCACATCAGCTGATGCCTCGGGTTCATATTTAAATTGACAAATCTCATATAGAACATGTCACTTGAGCTTCTTTATCGTGTCCACAGTTGCTGCACTAATGCAAACTGCTTTGCAACCCACTTCCGACCCAGAAGAATATGTGCTTTAATCAATATTAGTGTTCACTAGAATACAAAAACACTCTTGAGCCAACCTCTAAACCAATGATCCTATAAAGATTTGAGGAACGCAGTTTATCTGATATCACATGTTCTTTTTCTTCTCAGATTTCAATATCGCAATATTGGCGCTTTGGCTTAAATTTACTAGCAAGGAAAAATAAAAGGGATTATTACCGGTTGGTAATCAGTCATTGTGTTAAAGATCTCAAAAGCCTAGACGGGCTGATTCTTTCTGAGATCGCTAAAATGAAGAATTAAACATTCAGCATGCCCAGTTTGATTTCTCATTAACATCAGTGGACTACCCAGTACACCTATGTTAGCACTGCTGTGTGGCTATAGTAACATACATAGCATCAGCCCAGGATATCTTGTTAGGTTAGAAAGTTGTTGGACATGGGAATGGACATTTCCCGTGTACGGTGGTTTCGTATTGATATAGTACTTCACTGACGATATTATGCAGGTTTACAGTCGCTAATCATTTATGAGACTTCTCTGCCTGTTCCATGTGCAATTCTGAGCTCTCAGCAACAAAAAAAGGAAGGAGGCATCACCTTGTGGCATTTTGCAATGCTTCTCCTGCAAACTGCCACAAGGTGGGTCGTTTTTAGACTGGCTGAAGACCAACTTCCAGTTCTATTTGGACTTTTTTTTTTTCTTTTTTTATTGCACTTTGCAAAAAAATATTTATATTTAGATGAGAGCCCTGAGACTGAGTTAGAGTCCCAACACAAATCATTTTAATTTTCATCAGTGACTCGCTCATTTTTTAACAGCAACTAGTAAAGAAAATTAGCTTAAAGCAAAAATCAAGTTTCACCTTCCTTTTGACATAAAAGGAGAATATTTGCTACCACTTATTTACTACCATATTCATATTTATAAGGCTTTAGAAGGATTGTGGTGATGGCATTTATATGGATGCATCTTCACAACTATTACGCAAGATGGATATTGTCTATCAGGGACCACTGAGATTAATTATAAACCTTCGAGATCTTTTCTACTGCTGCACATTGCATGCTGTCGTTATATTTTAGTCTATTCTAGATTCTCTCATATCACTAACTGACCAACATCCACTGAAGTATGGGAACTTAGAGACTTTGTTCCCAAGTCGCGTTCTTTCTAACCATCCCAAAAGCTTGTAATGAGTGGAGAAAATATGCCACTCCCTACACTTGGAATGAGCTGCGAACTCAAATAATCTTAGAGAGCTGTTGACAAATGGAAGAACGAATTAAAGGTCATTTTAAATAACCTGGAGGCAGTTTACTCCAGGCTCAAACCATCATGCCTGAACATTACTGATCCTGCTTGGCGCAATGACAGTAACAGTTACTGATTGTGTTGTTTTAAGTTTGCTCAGCCAAGACATGTATAATTTTGTATTTTACTCTTCACCTTGTGTGTTTTTTTGCTGTGTGCATTTGTGCTTACTGCTGTCTGCCATTACCAGGGCACATTTGCAGAGCAGAATTTGAATTTGAGTCATATTTTCCTGGATAAAATTTGCAAAAAATTACAAAATTTATGTAACCCTACCCCCTTCAGTAAACGTATGCATGCCTCAAAAAGCTTGAATGAATAAACAATGCAGTTGCTTAAAATGGAAAATTTGCTAAGCTGTGGGTGACACCAAATAAAAATAAATGTGCTTTAAATTCACGCCTCTTAATAAGCTAGAAACCTCAGTCTCACACACAACTGACATGTACTCATGGGAGCGTGCAGGCCTTGCTTGCAAAACACGTTGCTTTTCCATCAGTAACCATAAAAAATTTTTGGCTATTATTATTTTTCCATAATCAATCATATGCAATGTTAGACTCCACTTGTGCACTGCAGTCTTTTGGGGATCGGGATTTTCCGTTACTGGCTGAGCTAAACTAATCAGCTATTTATTTATTCACATCAAGCACAGGTTTCTACCAGCACTGTTATGCTCTTGTGAATTCAACACAAGATAAACCCGGATTTCTGGGAAGGTGAACACGGAGTGGCCACATTATTTAATTTCCCGTGAAACATCTTGTGTTTTCGGATTAGTGTTGGTCTTTGCTCAGCATCTTCCTTCACAAAACAATACGAAGCAAACGGAGCAGCAGCCAAAAAGACACAATAAACCGAAAACCAAAACATTTATGAAACTTCTGAGGGATTACCAATCTGTGGTAACCATCCATTCTCTTGATCCGGCTCTCTTTTGCTTTAAATGTTGCAGCAGGATTGTGTGCTGGATTTGTTTTGGATGTTATGCCGTCCTTGCTGTGTTTTGATATACTGGATCTTGCTGAGAGCTGCCCTCATGTTCCTCAAGCTTCACACAGTTTTCTTTCTCAGGTTTTAAGAGTCGAAGCGTCGTGGGAAAAACTACTGACCACCCTTTCATCTTTCCTCTTAGCTTTTGCCCTCTTATATATATTTACTTATATTTTTTTATCGTTACACCTTTTGGAGCCATTTTCCACCCTTCCTTCCTCTAACTACCTCCTCCTTATCTCCCTTGTCTTTATTGTTGTTTCCTGCCTCTGCTTTTGTGCCTTTTTCTTCTGAGTCATTCTCTGCTTTATCGCCATTACTTGCATGTCTGCTTCACACACGTCTACAGTAAGCAGAAAAATGCACATGTTATGCCATGCTTCTGCTTGGAGGGTTGGGATGTTGGGGGGGGTAATGGTGGTGAACTCTTAGCCAGTGAGTCATTCTTTTCACAAAACGATGATGTCATCCCTTAATGCTGCTGAAAAGTTACCTGATTTAAAGCATTCACCCGTGGTAGACTCCACAGCAAAAACACAGAGCGGCATTAGGACTGTCTTTAAAATTGCAAAGCCGTACTCGCCCCCCTTGTTTTCGCTCCTTCACTAATGGTCTTGCTTTGTTCGTTCTATGCTTAAAGGCCAGATGGTCTGATCTGGGTGGCGTGCTGTGGGGATTGAAAGAATATATAAGAATAATACATGTGAGCCAAGGCGTGGGTTGGGGAAAAACAAAGGCAAAGCAGACATAAGTGATTGCCTCATACGCAAAGCCCGTCCCCTTGGCATGACATGGAATTCATTTTTGCGGCAGGAGTGGACTCATTGCCGGGCCAAAGTTCATTTCATACACCTAGATAGTATACGGGCCATGCATGAGTTCCTAAACAGCAGCTGTGTTTACATCCAGACGACATGCATACAGGAAAACCGGCTGCTGTCCTGCCACTGTGTTTTCTTCCTCTCCACAGCTTTCATCTCACCCCTATGCTGGATTTTTCTAGGCTTGAAAGGTTTAACCCTTCAAGCGCCTTGACTTAAAGGAAACGATGACAGGAAGCGTCAGTATTTCATCATCTGTGTTACTTTGGACCCTTTGCCGTCATTGTTCAAGACACCTGAAGTATGTCTGCATGTAAGTCAGAGATGCTCTCCAGTTGAGTGAGGGTGGAAAGCTGTCCAGAAGCCCTCCACTCTCACAGTGTTGGGAGCCATCTTAACAGTTGAAGTTCAAAAAGTCAAAATAGCTTTTCAGATTGTGCGCTAAGATGCTTTTTAAAAAAAAATAACAATTTTGCTTTATTTATTTATTTCCATCTGGGCAATTAAAGATTAGAGAACTTTCATTTCACTTACTCTGTGAAACCTCCCCAAGACTGTCATCAGGCCAAATCCACTGAAGGAGATGGTCTCTGTGCATATCAAAATAACCATAGCTCAGTAAGGAAGGGATCACACATATGTCTGTTTCACTTTGAACAAAGTGACGTCATGTGATGCTGAACAGATCCGTGGATTTGCTATTAGAGTTCAGAGAAGTTCAGCTTTTCAAGAACCAGCAAATAAGCCGATAACTTTCCAAATAAGGTCACTTATGGCTCAAAAAACAGCAAAAAGGCTGATGCGTCAGAGGTGGTGTTAAAGTGACTACATCCATCTTATGTATACAGTCTGTATCTGATGCACATTTTTTGTTAAGGTTGGGCTAATTTAGTGAAACAGTTTTAAAGATTTTTTTTTTTTGGCGCCACTTCATGGTTGTTCAGAAGGACTTTGTGTTATTTGGACAGTATTATGCAGAGTGTGTTATTCAGCCTTAAAAAGCAAAAATAAATAAGCATCAAAAAAACGAAACTGTCTTGTAGGTTACAGAAAGCAGGACATGGAAATTTGTTTTCTTTTTAATAATCAATACTATAATTTAGCAAACTCCCCATTATTCACTTGGCTTGACTCTAGGTTCCCCTTCCCTCCCCTTGGAAAGCTTTAAAGCTGTTCGAGTGATGAATGTTCTCATAACCGCAGAGGATTTCAGAGCAGAAGAAGCACAATCAAACCAAGACGGTTCAGAAAGCCACTGCGAGGTGAAAGTGCTGCCTTTCGTCTGACAATTGAAAGAAGTGTCATTAAAAACACTCACTATGTTATGGCTAAGAACTTGAAAGCGAAGCAGACGTGTTATGTTTATTATGCACTTGAAGGAAACAAAAGTTTGCGAGAGGTCAGGGGGAAAACACTGAGCCTCAGACCATTGTGAGCCGGGAGGATGGCAAAAGCAATTCGCTTCTTCAGGCTACTCAGAGTTCAAGCATTTATTTTATTTCCAGTTCATCCAGGCAGCAAAAGGCGAACACGGTTACTGCCTCTCAAATGAGGTTCACCCCTAGTGCCATCTACGCTTGTAAAAGGCATGCATGACTCATGCATGGTGAGATGAAACCGTGATGGTTTCAAAAAGGGACAGAGTGTCTGAGCGTCCATGAACATAGCCCAAGTTGTTGTCACCAATTTATTAACTCAAGCAAATACTTATTACACCCAAAAGGCCAATGCATGTGTTTCATATTGAGGGGTCCTCACCCTTCAAATGTGTGACCTCACATAATTATCCCACAACATAGCAATAAAGGACATCTGCGAGAACACAATGTTATTTTTGTGAAAACATAAAGAAACATATTAAAAAAACACCACAATGCCCTACTTTGTTAGATGTCACTGTTTTGCTCATTTGGCTTTTTTTTTCTCTCTCTCTTTGCAAGCCTTCAGTTCATGCTCCCTCTTTTTCCTTCCTTCTTTCTTCAGCTGCCTCTTTCTGCCCCTTTCCCTCACCACCACCACACACCACAGAGCCTCCCTCGACCCCCGTCCTCTCAGTCTGTTTTACTTTTCCAGCTGTTGGTAATCACGCAGGTGCCTGATTGGCTGACAAGCCCAGCTGCTGGCTGATGGGAAGGCCTGTGTGCGTCCAGCTGTGTGGTTTGAGATGGACCGGAGTCAAAGGGAAAAGGTGACAATCACACCGGACTCCCACGCACCCAACGTCCAATATTCACACAGGCAAGACTCGGGTTGGAAGGAAGTGATTAAAACTGCCAGCCCCCACCCCCCCACCGTCACCCTCCCCTTGCCTCCTGTTAATATCATCTGTATCATCATCATCATTAATATTATTTTGCAAGAATTCTTCTGGGACAGGCTTCTCAAAGGCTGCAGCAGGGAGGGAATGGGACTTAGCTCAGCTAACATTAAACATGTGACCTCATGTTCTAGGCACAGCATTGTGTTAGTGACATGCAGTGTGTGTGTGTAGCAGTTGTGTATCAGTCCTGGCCATGTGTACTTGATATGAACAGGACTGAGGATATCCAGCAGCCCTTAAAAGGCCCGGTTGGTCTCGGGCTGTCAGTCCATAGGTGGGCGCTACAATTTTTTCAACTGTTTCAAATCTCCCCACAACCCCCAGGACAAATAGTCAAGCTTGTAGGAGGGCCCCCTGTGGCTTTCTTACCCAGTAAATTCCATTTCGAGGAACACCACATTGTTCCTTAATATGGCTTCAAGTCCCTCTCATAAAAATGACAGATTGCATGTTAGACAAGAATAATATAAAGTGTATTCCATCACCATAATAAACTACACGCTAGCAGAGTAAAATGGACTCCAGAATGAGTTGGACACAAGCACATTGCCTGTTTGTCACATTTAAAACTCCACTAATCATTATATTTTACTCCAAAAATTGATAAAGG
>VVHJ01014850.1:0-10800 GCA_015107715.1 Tylochromis polylepis | reverse complement strand
CAAAAATTGATAAATGTATTATAGGAGAAGTCACGCATATGACTTAAACAAATGAAAATTTAGATTTTTAAAAAAAATTTTTTTACTTCACCGTTTTGGAAACCCACTTTCACCACCAGCAGAGGTGATCCTAGATTCTACAGGGGCTCAGGGCAAAGATGTCCACCCACACCCTCCTTCAGTAAATTCAGTCAAATACTACATTTAGTCAATTATACTTGATCAGAGCTCATAAACAATATCATATAGCTGAGAAATGGGCATTAAAAGCACTCTGCGGTAGATATGAAATATCCACTGAGTCATCCTGTTTTATATCTAGCGGGTAAAAACAGCAAGAGCCCAGGATGCATGCTGGTAAACAGTCTGTGTGGAGAGGCAATGAGAGACAACATTAACCAGAAGGACTCAGATAATTACTCCCTATAAAAACATGGCTTTGTTACATTTTTCACATTGGTGAATAGAAAGATAAATATCTTGATCGTCCACTGATTGGACTGAAAGCACCCCAAAATTTGGTGGTGTCCTCCCAGAGGAAACGCCAGCATACATTTTATCATTTAAAGTGCAACTCCAAATACATGCAAATGCCATCTCATGTTTGGAAATATTACACCATAACAATTTTATGACCACCATTTAACTGAACTTTCTTTCCGATTTGTTTATAATATCTGCCTGTCGTTTGGTGCTGTTTGGATCAAAATGGCATTGCAAAACAAAACATGCAGGTTGAAAAACCAGAATTAGACGATACCAAACACATGCAGATTTTGTTATTTGATTCATTGTCTCAACTAAAGGTGTATTAGGTTTTATCTATAAGGGACATATTGGGTAAATATGTTAAACTTCATACTTAACTAACTTAACTGGGTTTCTCAAAGATTCTGGCTAATGATTCTGTGTCTGTCAGGACGTCACTTTGTGTACTTGAAGCGAGGAATGTGGTGCTTGGAAATTGTTATAAATACGTGGGAAGTACAAAGGGAAGTACTTCAGAAATCTGCTTGTTCCTCTTACAGTGACTCAGTGTTATTGTGTATACCTGTCACAAGGCTGTGTTCACTCTGACTGCCCATAGTTCACAAGGAAAAGTCCAGTGAAGTGCAGAAAACCAATCCCTGAGTGTATAAATGTAATTTCGTGGAAAGGTCACACTGAGAGCCATTCCTGGCCTACAGTTCTTGCTCCTACTCATGTCCAATTAATAGTTTCCTAATACTTCCCTCAGTATCCAAGCGCAGCTGTCGGATTTAGACAGAACAGAACACACCTCGCTCTTGTCTCCATGGAAAAGTTGTGTTAATGGGTAAGGTTTTGAACTACTTTGTCAGGATATTTCATATTTATTCACAGTTCTTTAGACAAATGTTAAAGGTCTAATGTTAGGACACGAAGGAGTTGCAGCTGGGAAGATATTGTGAAAACTGACTTTTGGAACTCTTTCAGTTCACATTTATTTGAAGGCAGAGGTGATTGGATTAAGAAAGGCTTTACTCTGTGTTTTTCTTTTTAATCATACAAAGTTTGACAGCATGTCCTTGGACCTAAACTACACACCGAATTGATTGCCAGTAATTCACATTTACAACCATAGGAGCTCATGCGGTTAACTTGTTGGGCAACTTATTTTTTTAGAGGTTTTAGGTTTATTAATTTTGTTTTCAGCGTCTGTTTCATCAGCTTTAGTAGGGTTAGAAAAACATGATCCTTTAGTTTAAATCAGAAACTTTCCCCCCGCGTCTTAGAAATCGAGTTTCACCCATCCGCAACAAGTTTCTCCTCCAGTTTCTTTGATGCACTGATGAATTTATTCCCACCTTTTTTGAAAAGACTGGATATTTTTACCTGAACTTACAAGTGTAATAATTTTCCCACACATGCAGTCATTTAAACCTCCTTTTCCTGTTTTTCTGGTGATCTCAGAGTGACTGAGGTTTGTTGTTAGATTAGTGGGCTGACAAGCTACCAAGACTACCAAACCCGAGCCTAGTGGCACCTTTGGCTATGTCAGATGACAGTCCCCTATCAGATGATAGCATCTATCAAACGTTTGTTTGACAGATGGTTTGTTGAGGATTGTTTATTTCATAGCTGAAGATTCTCAGTTTGACTGTCAGCAATCATTTTATGAAAAAAGGAAGTTAATTTATTGTAAAATAAAGGCTGTTCTTCCAAAGATGCTCCAGTTTTGTATAAATAAAAGCCAGTGTCTTATTTTCATCACAGTAGACACAACAACTAGCACAAGCACCACTCAACATTTCGACCATTTCCCATCGTTGAAATTTTAGGACTGGTGTGATAGTTGTCTGGAAAGCACACAGTGCACAGGTGGTAGGAAAGAGGCTAACAGGTGGGTGATTCATTTGTATGAGTCAAAACAAAGCTGAGCATGTTAGTGGAAACTGTGACCTATAACAGTACTGAGAACAAACATCGCAGAACGACACCAATTTCTAGTACAGAGTCAGTCAGTTGCAATTTATTATTCCTAAACTGGCATCAAAAAGTAAACGGTCTGCACTGATCTCTAAACTAATGATTTTCACAATGAAACCTTTTTTTTCAGTCCTAAAATCCCCCCAGATATCCAAATACAGAAGGACGACTGCATTTACCTCTATTGATTCAGGCTGCTAGAGAGCATCCTGAAAGAAAACTACACACAGTTTCAGACCAGTTTCACTAGTCTTTGGCCAAAATGCTTCTAAAATAAATAGTCAAACTTTACTAACTTTTGGGTCACTGAAGCTGAAAATGATGCTTAAAATCGTTGTCTGGCTTTAGTTTTCAGGTCACGTCAAAGGCCAAAAGTTCTTGATCGAAACCAGAAATGACTAAAATACATCTTGAGCTTGAAAAAGTGCTCATTTTTAGCTGGCTGCTCATAATGTCTCTATTTGATCTCTACTCTGACCTTGGATTTGACCTTCCTTGTGACAGAAAACTCAGTAAAGAACCATTTTTAAATTACTAGCAACCTGTCACAAAAACACAGTATTGCTTCCCATTTCGTTAGGCGAATCTATGAAAAACACCAAAGATAACACAGTGTGACAGGCATAAAATGGTATTTTTGCACCAACAAGCTGACTCTCAAAGAGCTATTATCCAAAACCTTTGCACACCTCAGCATGGTCTGCAGAGTGTCCTTAAAAAAAATTGAAAAAACTGGACAAGTGAAGGACAAAAGAAGATATGGCAGGCCCAGAAGACTGACTACAGCAGATGTCAGTATCTGCAAGTCATGTCCTAAGAAATTCTGAAAAGTAAAGGCCTGACACAGGACCTGAGACATGCATCTGCACCTTCAGCTGATCAATCGACCGTTCACTGAACTGTTCATCAGAAATGGCCTCAGTTGGAATGGGTGTCAAGAAGCCATTCTTATGGAGGAGAAACGGAGAGAAAGGCTGAAGTATGCCAAATGACTGAATGGAAAATCAGTGGCGGCAGGTCTGATGGAGTGATGAGTCCAGATTTGAATTTTTTTTGTAAAACATGGTGACAGATCTGTCATTTGGATTCAGCATATTAAAGTCCATAAGCAAAGTTTTAAATTTTATCTCCAAAGCAGATGTTGCCAGTGTTTTTAATGACTCTGTGTCCTGCTGATTACGTGAGAGACTGGAAACTGATCTCAGACATGATTTTGACACATTTTATGGTTAAATGCTCTAAATTGTTGATGTGAACACATCAAATAAAACTGAACTATCATTGGACTGAACTGTAAAATATTTATTTCTGCCTTTGCAGACTGTGGTCCTGTGTATTTACTGTCACAGTATTATATCCGGAAAGAAAGCCTCTGTTCATTTGTCAAGCACTAGTTGTTGTAGGTCACACCCCTCTAAATTAAATTCCATTAAGTCAGCCCTTTTGTGCTTTGCCCTGCTTCACCTACTTGAACCAAACAGGAAGTTTTATGTTTAGTCAGTGTGTGAGCCCCAAACCTGCCACCCTTAGATCCTTGAGCACAACAGTTGTCCAAGCATCATTATCACGCCACATACAAAAAACCTGTCATCATGCTATTCTGGATTCACACTCTTAATGAAGTCTGAACAGCGGCCATCAGTGAAGTCCAAAACCTGATTGTGAACTGTTCAAAACCATTTCCTCCGGTCATAAATCTAGTCTGCTTGGACTCATTATCTTTCCAAACTGTAAAACATGAATCAAGCGGGAATTAGCCAAGTATTGTATGGAGATTTTTTTTCTTTTTTTTTTGGCCATGAAGTACTTAACAAATGTGTTTTCAGTAACCCTCTGAGAGCATCTTAGCTGTGAGACCTTTCTTTGTCATCACTGCAGCTGTTCTATGACCTGAACCTTGCACAGTAGTTCGGTCTCTTTGGGCTGCGGCAACATGAGAATGGGGAGTGAAAAGACGCCATTTTTCTCTTTATAATTAGACGTGCTATTAAAAAAAACACTGGAGTGTAAATGGGGTGAGTAGCAGTTCCTATTATTTAGCTTAGGAAGTCTATTAAATCTATAATGTTCAAGTAAAGAAAATGTTTCTTGTGCTGTGGGTGGACCTGGTTGGCAGGAATATTATGGCCAATCCAAGTCTTTAAACCCTTAAGGTAAACTATAAATTTCAAGCAAGGAGGCGATGATTATCATTGACTTGTGTAATGCCATTTGACATCTTTAATGTCTTTAATAAAATGTTATTCAAGTTTTTGTGAATGCAATTGACAGAGAAAACGAATATAAAGAGGTTGGGGTTGTAAAGACTGGAAACCACACCCTTGGCAGATGTTGACAGAGTGTATAGACGGTCTACAGTAAGGGTGTGTTCCTCGTATTACAGCCTATTGATCAGTTGTGTTTTTCCAGACTTCATTCATAGAAAAATTGGAAGCAGCTGCTCGATCTGCCTCCTCTGTTTCACAAAATCTGCTGAGATGAGTGCACTGAATATGTTTCTGGATTTAGGAGAAATGTCTCAACCACATTACCTTTGGATGGATGTCAGCTATCGTTCTGCACAGCTCTGTTCTAATCACGGTCAAGAGGCTGTCCTCTTGTAAGCTTATTATTTACATTTATAGGTGATTTAGAGTCTTCCTTCTTGGTTTATATTTCAAAACTTGTCGGATGGTGTTGAGTATTATCATTCCATGCTCACATTGCCTAAGATCACCATGAGTTATCCAGCCATCATTGCCCAGGTTTCCCTGCATCACAAAGCTCAGTTTGGTCAGTTGCGGGGGTAACTATGCTACATCGCTAACCTGTTGTGAAGCTTTTTAACTTCAGAAGGTCGAACTAGATGCATTATGACAGAGATACTGAAACCATCCTAGGATTGAAATCTAGGGGAGAATCCCATTAAAGCAAAGATAGTGGTACAACATAACTTTCTTTTTACAAGATTTTGGGAAAAATTTTGACCCTCTCTATCTTAGCATTTTCACAGCAGACATCACAAGAGCAGACAGGATTGGACTATAAAACCAAAACACACTGCACACACATGCTAACAACTTTGAACTAACCTGGTAACACACACTCTGCTTTACTGTCCTTCAGGAAACTAATGAGGGCTATGATTTGCAAAATGAGCGTCGTGCTGCAGTCAAAAAGGCAAAACACAAACGACTGAGACGATAAAGTCATCAGGAACATTTTTAATGAGGACATAAATCACATAAACAGCTCAGAGCTCAAGATATACAACTTGATATCTTTTTCTGTCACGCCCCTGATGGCTATTAGAAACAATGCAGGTTAAGGTGTTCTTATATTTTTGGTACATTCAGCTAAAGTTGAGAGTTCAGTTATCCTAAAGCCCATGCAATAGGCAAGCAGAACGGGTTGTGATGATCTTTTAATAGCATATATTGTTTGGATTGTCAGTTTAGTCTGTTTCACAACCAGACTAAGGTCAGGGGAATGCCAAATTCTACCAAAAGACTGAAACTAAGAGTGGATGTCAACCTTCATTTCTAAAGCGGGTGTGAAATTTCATGCCCATAACACCCTGCTTTATCATCCACTTTATCTAAATGGGACCATAAATAACAAAATGAATGTCGTGCTGTGTTAAACAAGACATGAAAATCAAAGCTGAGACCATAAACTCAAGTCTACTCGATGTAAAATTCCAGTAGAGTGTTTTTCTTCTATCAGATGTATTAGTAAAGGCTTCGGTTATCAAACTGGGACTCCGTGTCTATCTTTCATATACAGTCTATGACAGAGATAAAAGTGCTGAATTTCTAAAGTGGCTGTTAATTAGCGCCATAAATAGTTTAATCAGTGGAATAATTTAGCTTTTCCAGGCTTTCCACACCGGTTTAAACAGTTTATTTACAATGCTAATACTTGTTTATTCACTACAGCTTAAAATAAAAGCTTGATGAGTGATGAGTGGAAATAAATAGCACAGCCTCTGCTATTGATTATAAATGCAACATTTTGGTCAAAAACAGCTTTTAAGGCATTATGTTGGTTTCTTCTCATCTTTTTTTCTCCTGTTTGCTTTGGCAATAGAAATTGCCTCATGACAGAAGTCTGTTGATTATTAAATTAAAAAGGAAAAAAAGAATAAAAATGCTATATACTGACTTATTTCTAGTATATTTAACCTAAGAAACAGTTGAACATCAGACTGAACATCACTTTTTGGTCATGATCAAAATTGGCTGTTCGGTCTTTGCGCAGCCAGGGAACCGTCATCCAGAATTAATGGATTTTGGACTATACTCCTCTGCTTGTGTTGGCAATCTACATATTTCCAAGGAGAAGTAGTGGGTGCTGCTGTGATGTGACAAACACTGAGACAGCATCGGGTTGCAACGCAATCGTCTGAGCGGCGCAGACTGAAGAAAACAGACATGCACCTCCTGCTGTGGTCACATGTTTAGGCGCCACAACGCTGGTTATCAGTTGTGATGATCACATGCGTCATTGTTCACACTCTCTTGCTCTCTCTTAGCTGCAGAGAAGCTGGTCTCACAGAGCTCATCAACGATAACCCGCTGCTTTGTTATGATAGCTTTACAACCTTGGCAGTCTTCAATCAGCCATATATGGATTATTCATAAGGGATAAAGCCATGACACATCAAAGCTGTGGACAAATTAAATATCAGGAAATGTCTTCTTTTGATCTTCAGATCAGTGTCCGGAGCTCGGCAGGCTTAGTCACTGCCAGTCAAACTTAAGAACAGACACAGGCCTCTTACTTCATCAGGTTATTGATTCATTTTATTATTTGGAGTGCCTCATGTACCATTCTAATAATATGAAAGTTAAGCTCTGACATTCATCATCTTTTAAGGGTACTGTTATTTGAAAACACACATACAGTCATGTGAAAAAGACAGTTTTCACAGTTTTCTGTGCGATTTTATCGATCTCTCACAACATTGTGAAGAAATTTTGGCCCACTCTCCTTCACAGCGTTGCTTCAGTTCATTAAGATTTGTGGGCACTCGTTTGTACACACCTCTCTGAAGATCCAACCACAGCATTTCAGTCAGGTTGAGGTCTGAACTTTAACTGGGCCATTGAAACACTTTGATTCTTTTTGTCCTTTCGATCACTGTCCTGTTGCATGACCCAAGCTGAATCAAGCTTAAGCAGTTGGACAGATGAGCTTACATTTGACTCTAGAATACTTTGCTGTTCAGAGAAGCTCACGGTCAAATCAGTGACTGCAAGGTGCCTAGGGCCTGTGGCTGCAAAACAAGCCAAAGTCATGACCTCTTCACCACCGTGCTATTAGCTGGTATCAACTGTTTGGGTTTCTTCATTTGTGGCACTGTGACTTGTGGCCAAACACCTCCATGCCTGTCTGAAGGACATTCCAGAAATCTTGTGATTTGTTCAGATGCACCAAATTATTGACCCTGATGGACAAATATCAAGAACACAAGCACAATGAGGTGACTGCTGTGGTGATATAAAGTGAATTGAATTGAATCCAGCTTTGCAAGCCTAAGTTGTGCTGCCATCTTCTTTTTAGAGAGAAGAAGCTTTCTCCTGGAAACCCTTCCAAACAAGTCATACTTGCTCAGTCATTTTCTGATTATAGTCTCGTTTAACCTGTAGAGGCCTGTCGAGTCTCAGATGTAACTCTTGGGGAATTTTTTCTGACTTTTAGCTGTTTTAATTTGCTGGGTTGTCTATTCCTGGAAAGACTGTTGCATTGTGTTAACACACACCTGAATGCTCCAGACCAGCAAACTGACAAAACTTCTGCTTTTACAGAGGTGCTTACACTTGCTGGCGATCAATTAATTGAGTGTCTTTGATTAGTAGCACCTGGCTGCCTCTTCTGAATTACTATTGCAGTAGTAGGGTGTACTTATTTTTCACAGGGCTGCACAGAGTCACGTGAAAAGGATTGTATCCAAATCGCAACACAAGCTCATCAATCACCCTCTTTCTTTAGACTACGTTTACATTACTCCGGATAAATTTGAAAACGGCGTTTTCCTCTAAAAACGCTCCGCGTCCACACTATCGTTTTCAATCGTTTCCGAAGAGTTGTTCATCCACACTCAAAACGCTTATGTTCCTGTACCGCGCATGCGTGAAACGTAAGATGATTCGACCTGCGTCGTTTCTGTCTGCCGTTTATTTACTTTACATTCCCTCTTCTTTGAAGAAAAGCTATCTGGAGCATGTACAAACTGATATTAATCTTTAATAGGGCCGTCAAAATTGAGAGCAAACAAAACAACTGCTGTACAATGCCGTCCGCCATCTTAGTTGAATTGGTCACATGACTGCATCACATGACTAAAATGCGTCATCATTTCCGAAAGCCTCCGTTTTTGCAGTCCACACTGCGACGCGAAAACGGCGTTTTCCAAAATCTCCACTTTTGCCGGAGTTTTTAGAAAGAATCATTTTCAGAGGCGACATCTCCGTTTGTGTGTAAATGAAAGGTGCAAACGAAGGGGAAAGTATACGTTTTTAAGGGAAAACGTAGATGTGTAAACGGGGCCTTAGTCTGTTTCTTATTCCTCTATTTTATTGCATTCTATCATCCAACACTGGCAAAATAATCAAATCAGACAAAATACGGATGATCAAAGGCAAAGAAAGCAATACTTTACTGGCCAGGCTGGTAAAATGAAATTATAGGCTTCTGATATGAGACGCACTCAGCGAAAGAGATAAAGACTTTGATGGTTCAATGCAAGTATAGTAATGTATATAAGCCCCTTTCTTTCTGAGTGTATAGTTTCTTTTTGATTTTCTCTGTGACTCACTAGACTGAGCTGAAGTAAATGTTTTCTCCCTGTTCTTCCTTGTTTGGTTTCTAATGCTATAAAAGACCAGAAAAGAAGTTCATCGGCTGCTCTGGGACATTCTACACTTGACACTTCTGGAAATAAGAGAAGACGGGGCATCTTTACAGGAAGGAAAACTGGCACTAAAGCCATTTAAACCAGCTGCGAAGTGATTAAACCAAAGGGTACTTTCTATAAAATGTGATTCAACCGGAAATTGCTTCTTTTTTTTCCAGAGGCTAAAGTTCTTCTGTCTGTATTAAAAAGTCACATTTTTCTGTTAAGTAATGTTCAGAAAAATACACAAACCACACATTTGGGGTCACTGACAGAGCTTCACAAGTGGAAGGATCATGAATACAGGTAGTGCAGTAAGACTGGCTTTTCTGTTACTATGAGACAGTGACTCTATATTTGGATTGTATGGTTTTCCTATAGGGCATAATCACTGAAACAGTAAGAAGACAACATGACCTCCAGCCTGTTGTGAAACTGGTTGCGAGTTAACTGCTGTTAAAGGTAACGAGAGGCCCTGATTTGATTGCCCATCATTCAAAACCACATTATTGCCTCTAAATAATGCATTGCTCTCAGCTTGGCTCGCTCAGCCATAGTAATGAGTGTGTGAGGCTCCAATGCTCATTGGAAAGAAAAATGAAGGAATTATAAATAATACAATGAAAAAATATTTGGAACATTGAATTTATAATGAGCCTAGAGCAAAAGTCACATGCATCATGACAGTTTACAGATTAATATGAGCACCAAAGCATCAGGTTATCCACGTAGATTGGTGATGGTACTGAAGTGGTGTGGTGTGTAAAATTGAGGGAATCGCTAAGGTGAGCAATCCTGTTGTTAAGTGATGATGTATGATCCCTGCTTCCGGGTCCAAACTACTCTGCATTTATTAAGGTTGTTGTGTTTAACATGTTTTAATGCTTTGTATCTTGTTCTATTTAATCTGAACAAGCCCCTAAAAAAGTCAGTGATCCCTGTCGGCCTCTCTTGGTTTTTATTACCACTATTCATCGGCAGCACATTTTAAAGCTCAGTTTTCAAAACCTTACGATGTAACTACAGCCCAGCCCAAGCAGCAGTATATTAATGACTAACCTGGTATTGTGGATGGATTATCTCAGTCGTTTTCCTGACTGAAGTTTGGTCCGTTTACAGCATCCTGCCATGCAATTGCATTTGTTCCTCACCATCAGAAGCCCTCACGTTAACTTTTATTGAGTGGAAAAAAGTTAGCATTCATCCTCCAGCTTCACGGTGTTAATGTGTTTATATTATGCTAACCATATATTATACTAGCTCTGTAGCTAGCCACCACGTAGCACATCATTATATACCAGCTAGCCCAACTTCAGTAACCCTACAAACGTCACTACTGTTTAGTTTTCTGTCTTCATTTATGTTGGAAGTGACAGCAGAGCTGTACGTTTTAATTTTTCAGAAATCCCTCAGTCAGAACATGGTATATCATCTTTAGATGGAAACTAGCGAGCTAACTCCCTGCTAACTTTGAA
>VVHJ01014845.1:26754-37100 GCA_015107715.1 Tylochromis polylepis | reverse complement strand
TTTACTTTTTTCTTCATACTGTATTTGTCCCAGTAGTAATTTTCCACCCTGTTAGAATGTGCTTTATTGCCTTAAAAAAAACTATGTTAATTAAGGACAATATTTTAAAAAACATATTGGATTTAGTTATTGAAGGTGTGTTAATCTATTGAAGGTTAGCTAGCTAAATGTTGATCAGCTAAAGAGCTACAGCTAGATTAGCTAAAAAAAAAAAAATTCCACCCTGTTTAGGTTCATAGATCTAACAGGGTGGAATGTTTTTCACCAAAAAGGTGTGTAAAATTAATTTTTATTATAAAATAATAAAATATAATAAAAAATAATTATAAAATAATTTTTTGTCCCAGTAGTAATTTTCCACCCTCTTAGAGTGTGCTTTATTGCCTTAAAAAATACTACAATTCCATAAAAGCCATTTACAGGAAGTGACATCATTTGTTTTTGGAGGGAATTCAACTGTGGAAAATGAAGTAAGCTTCAACTGTCACTCTCACTTTACTTTTTTAATCTTAAACATGTTACACCTGTATGGGTAATTCTCAAGTTCCACTCTGTTAAGCTCAATTATGGAAAATGTTAATTAAGTAGAATATTTTTTAAAACATATTGGATTTAGTTATTAAAGGTGTGTTAATCTATTGAAGGTTAGCTAGTTAAATGTTGATCAGCTAAAGAGCTACAGCTAAAAAAAATTCCACCATCGTGTTCCACCCTGTTAGGTTCATAGACCTAACAGGGTGGAATTTTATTTCACCAAAAAGGTGTGTAAAATTAAAAAAAAATAAATTTGAAATGCATTTCATTTATGTTTAAATAATGGCAAACACTGAAACACATAATTTAATCACTTTGTCGTACATATTTGGCACACCCTTATGTGCTTCAGTACTATGCTGTGACTTCATTAACTAAAACATTCCCAAACCACTAAGAACACATATAAAATCCTATAACTGTAAGATCATTAATGCTGTGACAAGCCGTAAACACAATAATAATAATAATAAAAATGTTAAAAAAAACAAACAACGGTTGGCTGTAATAAGAAATAAAAGTAAACATTACCCAGGATTCATTTTAAACTGCGCACCATTAAAACAAATGGCACATATAATTGGCCTCCCTTATTTTTAAATGTCTCTAATAAATGGCAATTTATGTCACTTGTTTTGACGTCTAATACTGCCTTTAGACAGGAGCTATATTTATCTAACATCTCTCTGACTTGGAAAAACAACTTTTTTCCCCCAATTAAAGCAGGTTTTCATTATGTTTACTGAAATTGCCTTTGAAACTTTTGTCATTAACTCTACTCTTAGTCTGATGGCGCCTCTCAAGACACACATAAGCAAGCAGAGGAGTACCTGATAGGTGCTGACGGCTAAAGGGCTTTGGAGATAAAACAGCTGCAAAACATGCAACACCTTCAGCACGGAAGTTTTGGAGCCTTCACGTCACGAAAGGCTCACAGGCCTACAGCCGTGAAAAGCTCAGACAATCAGCGAGGATGGGGAAATAAGGTGGTTGGTGTCAGCTGGGTAATTTTGTTTACCTAAGAACTTTGTGAGTGTGAAGTGCTGCTGTGATTATTATGGCGGTTATGATTGCTGTTATCCACAGAGTCATTGTGCTCAACCCGCTGTCGTCTTCAATTACCGCCGTCTGGTGGCCCCCCCCCCACCCCTCCAATCCTTGCACAGCCTGTACAGCCCTACCCTCGACACCTTTACAACTGTTAAAAAGAAAATCTATACACATCAGGTTATCTTTGTGTCTCCGCTTTCTAAACAGAGCATGACAGCGAGGGGGAGGGCGAATTCGTGTTATGCCGTGGGTCATCAAGGAGCCCATGTGTGGATTGACTCGCTTCCCTTCGGGTTTTGAAAGACACAAATATCTCTCGGGGTTGAGGATGGGCAATTCAAGTTTTCAAGTTCAAGTAGTGCACCTTTTGATGTGCAGCTTCAGCTCTGGCGAGGTAGCGTGGGCCTGGAGTGGCAGGTGTGTAGGTGAGCTCACTGACCTCTCAACAGACACAAGATCTGCCAGCTGTAATTGGTCTCTGTTCCATCTGCTTTCTTATCTAGTTTTCTGACAGTCTCTCGACAGCAAAAGACAAATTATTGATCTGTGCTTTAAGGATATAAAGGACATGTAATTTAGCCACAGAAATTCAACACACACAGTACGAGCTCGATACACAGGATACACTCTAAGAAGTACAGTTGACTCTTGTTAAGCAGCTCAGTCGGGTTATTCCTCAGAGGAAATCAAGGGACGGCCTGCATGCTAATACTGTCTTAAAGTGAAATAAGAATCAAGGTGGCCAAACGTTTCCATATGCTGCTGACGAGCATTCGCCATACAGCAATTCTCAGCTGTCATATATCCCCTTCAGGAGACTACAAGGTATAAAACAAGTTCCTCCTAATTAGTAAAAAAAACTGTTTTTTCTGTTCATTACTTGTAATAAAATGAACCCCACTTCCTATCCGCTTTTCTTTGTTTGTTCTTTCTCCCCAAAACTATGAGAAAAAGGGTGGATTTTTTTTCCTTTTTCTCTCTCTTTTTTTTCCTCCACTGAAATTAATTTAATTGCATTTGTATATTTTGCCCCCAGGCAAGGTTCGCCCACAACGGTTTAATCTTCACACAGAGTGGAATGAAACATACATATATAATGCATGCGCTTCACATTGCACTTCATGTGAATGGTAATTAAAAAGAAATCATTTTAATTTGGTGCGCTTATCACAGGGGATGATGGAAGGGGAAGGTGTGTGGGGAAAAAAGGGGGAGTGTTTGTGGGTGTTTGTGTGTGTGTGGAGGGAGATGAGGGGGGTGGGGTGGGGTGGGGTGGTGGCAAAGAGGACCGATAAGGTGGGAATGGTGCTGTCAGAGTGTCACGTAGAAGGCAGGTTGAAATTCCCCTCCTTCAAAACCGAGACAGCCCCGCATCCCTCATCCTGAGGCTGTGGACAGTTTGATCATGACACAGAGAAGGCATCAAACCCTCCTTGTTTCCCTCACTGTCTTTAACCCTCTCAAAGAGATGATCCTCTATTTATAAACATAATAAATATTCCTTGCTTCACCTTGGCACCAGAATTTCAAATAGAGACACACATATGAAAGGTCCCCGACTCATTTGTGGCTTTCTGAACGTGGCACTTTGCACAAATAAATGTTTTTAGTTCCCCGAAGCAGCTCTTAACCACGCCATTATTTCTTCATCCATTCACAGATGGCTGCCCTTAGCTTCCCTGAGAGGATTGCAATTATCAAGAGGTGTATGGCTTTATATTCACACGCTTTAGAAGAATTAACACCAAGGCAATAACTCCAACATGTGTAAGATAAGCACAGACAATATGCCTGCTCCCCAGCACGCACCTAAGAAAAGGGTTTAACACTGGATCGAGTAGCTTCAGTGGAGCACATTTGAAACAGATCAGGAAGTGAAAACTATAAATATATTGCCAAGTGCATGACTTACCAGTAAACAGCCTCTAGCTGCAACACACAAGTGATACTAAGTGGATCTGACATTATTTCAGTCCAGTTTCACTACGTCTTGGTAATATCACTGGCCCTGCCTGCAAGAGCTCAAGTACTTTTTACATTCTCATCTCAATACAGTGATACAGTAGCCTTTCTAATCCTGTTAATGGCTATCTTTAGCAAAGTGGTTGTATTTTCTGGCAAAAAAAAAGATGCCAGTATGCCTCATGATGAGTCAAGTAGCGGACAGGAATTACAAGTCCAGATCTCCTGGTAGTGCACCTTGGCCCTGTTAGGAGAGAACATGCTCCACTCTGCTGCCCATTTACTCCACAGATATGGGCTGCTCAGCTTTTACTGAATGTTTACTCCTCAGGGAATTGGCTCCATCCTGTTAAAGTTCAGGTCACTTCTTCCCACCCTCACCCTCCTCGGCTGCTGCTCCCCTGCTCTTTCACCACTTTAGTCACCTTCCTTTTCCACACAGTGCATTTCAAACCTGGATAACATCAGCAATACCCCTCAGGTTTGGTTCAGAAGTGGGGCAAACGATCAAAGCCCCCCTCCCTGAACACTCCTCCAATTCTATTTAAAGTGTCTTTGTGAGCTGGTTTTGAATGTCCAGCATCAGGGGTTGTGAGGATTAAGGTATTTGTAGTGTTTTAATGCTGTGCTTTATTTAATTAATTATTTAATTAAATAGTGTTTACAATAAAAAAAGGGTACAAAAAGCCACTTGCAGTTTTCGTTGTAACTTTATGCTCAGAGGTTTTTGCACCCACGTTTCCTTCAGAATCCAGGTTGCAATGCTTTCTCTCTTCACAACAACTTGATGCTTTATTTGACATTGATGAAGCTGTAAAATCCTCACAAAACCATTGTGCAATTTATCTAATTACAAAGCTTTATCTATTCCTCAGTTACAGCAGGTGCACAGAGCAGAGTGAACGCTGAAAAAATGTTTTTCAGAGTGGCAACCGAGAGTGCCACTTCCACTGGGTCTCGAAGTCCTAATTTTTATCCCTCGCTCTTGCCTTTAAACAGTATCCTCTTGTCCAGCTGCTATAATCCATCTAAAAGTTATATTTTGGCTGTTTTCAGATAATTTAATTTAGAGATAATTAGACCCCGAATTTAGCATCTCAGGCTGTACTGTTTAGACCCCACCTTAGCATTTTGACACAGCTTGCTTGCCAAAGACAACCTGAGGAAGATATTACTCATTATTTGCGATGTCCTGTGCATAATCCTTAAGAGTTGTCTGCCATATTGGATTGGCTGTGATGGCGACTTGTCTTTAAACAGTCAGCAACAACTAGCTGAGGGGAAGTAAAATGTGAAAAAGTGCCATGCAAAGCAGAAAGAGAGAATGTTTGCTTTCAAAGTAAAAGTTGTGCCTCAGCAATACAATTGTCTCAAAAACTTTGAGACTAAATTGCGAAAGCAATCCATTCACTCTCTTTTCAAATACAGTTTAAATGTCTTTTCTCATCGCTCAGTCATTTTTAACCTACAAACCTCCACTGCGTTTCAGCAGACAAGCTTTAATTGTGGAGTGAAAGAGAGTTTATAAAAAAAAGGCATCTTTTCTCGTGGCATTCCACTAGTAGAGCTCTTCCACCAATGGCAAGCTCCCCCCTTGGATAAGAATGGAATATCCCGTCAAACGCCACCAATATCAGGAATCTTAAAAACCTGGACAGATTAGAGTTTTTATAAACCTTATTTCCCTTTGGAGATGCATTTGTTGCTGTTGCATGTTGCTGTTTTGATTTTCATTTGAATTTGATGACAACTGTCGACTTTGTGTCGATATGCTGTTGGGCTCCTGCATCTGTCCAGGTTATAAAGAGTCCTCCTACTGGTGGAGCTTCACTGGTGTGTGTGCCAAAGACACGCTGGAATTTTTCACCTTAAACATGACGATGCCATGAGAATAAAGGCTTTTTATTTGAACAGAGAGTGCCTTGGAGTTTTCTGATGAGTTAGGGTATGTGTATACCTTCTAAAGAGAAACAGTCTGAATTCAGGAAACACTCCTTCTCAAAAACTATATATAACTATGGAACCATACAAACTATGAGCAATTGCAGTAATATGTTGGCAATCAAAGTAACTGCAAGGAGGTTTTTGTTAACTAGTTGGAGAATGCATAGTTTTCCTTGGGAGACCACATGATTGCAGACCAGTCTCTAGGCTTGAGTGACTTGACTTTATTCACTTGACCTTACAGTGTTACCTTGATTGCCATATGCCCAAAACAAGTTGGTGTCGCACAGTTAGCAGTCACATGCCTAGTTGTCATGGGTCTCATTCAGATTTCTCAGGAATTTGAATATGTTCTTTTTTCTTTTTTTCTTTGAAATATTTGGTTAAAAAGTCTACAAACACATGACTTTGAGAGCTACCACAGTTTTAATTGGAGTGTTATGTGAAATAGTGAGAGTAAGCAAAAGGGATTAGCTACACATAGAGCAGGGGTGTTAAACATAATGCCTGGGGACCAAAATCGGCCCAGCAAAGACCCCAATCTGGCTACTGAACAGCTTTGGAAAATGTGAAGACAGGCCTAAATTTTGTACTTCTAACAGTATTTTCATAAATTTTAAAGCTTTATCTTTACTGATGGAGATCCCCCACATGGTCATTCATGCTGCGTTTAAGTAATAGTTTTTTTTTTGTGGATGTTATGGATATCCATAACACACTTCCCATTGTACACTTGGATACATATTTTTTTTTCTGTAATTTTGCATGTTTACCATTTAAGCCTTACAGTTTATTTATAAGAGCCATGCTGACAGATTTCATTCATTTTACTAGTGCAGCATTTCTTTTTTGTGTAGAAAAAACTGACACACACTGTTGAAATTTCACTTCTCTTCCTTGTATTAAGCTATTTCAGGGATTAAATGTATAGTTAAACTTCTTTACACTGACAGAAAAGGGACTTTCACTGGTCTTTGTTTTGATTAAGGTCAAAGTGGGCTGTATGTGGCCTGCTAGTAAAATGAGTTTGACATCCCTTCATTAGAAAAAAGAAACCACAAAACTGAACAACTTTTGTGTCATAAGATTAATTTTTTGTTAACTTTGTTTTTGAGCTGTTGTATTAATAGAAAGACTCTATCCATGACGGAGAAAACCATGATGAGATTCAAGAATTTCACACCCCTTTGGCATTACAGATTTCACAGGTTCAGTCAGTCTGCAGGTTCAGGGTGAGGTGTGATGTTGGCCTGCTTGCGACCACATGTACTTTAAAATTCATGATTAACAGCATCAAACGAAACAGAGAGGAACAGCAACAAACAATCAGCTGCTTTCCGACAGCAAAACTAGCAGCGGTGGCGATGAGCGGCGGCGGCAGCAGCAGCAAAAGGATCCTGGCTTTGTTCCTGACACCGAGCATGTGTGTGAACATAAATTCGTGGTGAATTCAAAGCCTTCCCTCTTGGCCCCATCAGGGAGCACATGCCACATACAGGCTTTTCACACAGTCTGCCGGACAGGACAGTCAGGCACACAACAATTCTGCTTAGTTATTTTATCATGAAGCGTTACTCGTGGGACAGCAGCACTTGTCAAAGTGAATATTGTAAAGAAACTCAGCCCCGCAAGGCCATGCTCCTATGATTTTGTGACCTTTGTAGAATGTGCCTCATTTAAATGAAGGGATCTTTTTAAAGTGACTGCAAAGCTCCTTCTAACATGAACAGAAGACCAGCCAGAAGATATTGCCATCACTGCCCTGTAATACTATTCCTCTTTGGTTGCAACTGTATAGCTGGACATCTTAATTTATTTAGAGAGTGTTTTTTGTATGCGTTTGTGACATGAGTCCTTGAGGGGGTTCTAAATCCAAAATCCTTTATTCTCACACTTTAAAGAGAATAAACAGACACACAGGCCCCCAAGTACATTTGGATGGCTACATTAAAGGCCAATGTTAGCTGACATTTTACTATGCCTACATTTTTCCTTGCCTCCTACGAGCTATGAATCAATTAGCCAGTGTGGTTAGATCACATGATCAGTCCCAGAGGGAGCACTCTGAAGTCATCAGAGTTATGAATGTCTCTGAAGGCAAGATAGTCTGAAGGTGGTGGGTCAAAAGTGTAAAACATGATGTAACTATCATTTACCTAGCACATGGGTCGATTTTTCTGGTCAGGGGCCAGAGACCTGTGAAGCCAACATTCACCTAATTAATGATAATCATATAAAAGCAGTTGTTTCTGAGGTCCAAAAAGTGCCAGTTTGGTACCTATAATCAAATGTGGGCTGTAGCAAATGCTAAAATCCATTTCTAGTGGAGGTGAAATGACCTCTCAAGGACAGAAAGACTCCCTGTTAATGGCACTCTGATGTTATAACAGCAGCTGCACACAATGAAAACACGGTGAGGGCTGTGCAGCTGCAATCAAGACTTGAAAGGTAGCCTATTCTGCTGTCCAACTAGCCATTTATAGGTGATACAGTCAAAAAGCCTTGTCTCTTTCACTGAGCGAGCCCATTCAGGGCCACATTACAAATGTTCTATAGGAGAGATCTATAGGGTAGAAGAGACAGCAAATAGAAACTGCAAGGGTAAAAAGTTGAGAGAAATATTGGGATAATTTAATATCAGGACACAGTGAATGTTCATGTCATAACCAAAGATCTGGTCGCAAAACTTTTTTTTTCTTTCTCCACCAAACAAAAATATCACATGTCCAGAAAGTTTTGAAAGAATGTACAGAAGTTACTTACTGGAAGTGCAATTTTACATTATTTTGAATAAAGATCAGCTTCTCCTTTACCTAAATTTTGGAGAAAAAAAGTCTTCATGGATGTCTTTATCCATACTTTTTCTATTTGCAGGTAAATTGTGAAGCTTCTGTCGCCAGCTTTATCTGAATGCCTGCAGGTTTCCTGAATTTAAATTTGCTGTTTGTATCTCTCTGTTGTGTTGGTCTATGTCAGGGTTATGTTAATTGACTTTCAGCAGGTGGTTTTGTGCCACTTTCAGATGGGAAAAACAGACTTTCAGCTTTCCGTTGCTCTTGCTCTTTTTTTATTTCAGGTTTCTCAGGTTTTTCTTACACCTCTGAAGTAAATCTGCTTGGAGATAGCTTCCAACTTGAAGGCATGAGGCATCATTAAAGTGAAAGGTTTTGCAATTTCATTTAAAATTTCTGTGCAGTTCTGCAGACTAATCATCAAACAAAACCATGTCAAGCATAATTATAGTATGTAAAACACGGGTTAAACTGATCTTAACCTTGCCAATGAGCATGGTTATTTCAGGTCATTCAATTAAACAGAGGGGCTTTTTGGACAGAGTGAGCCAGAGGAATGGAATAATTAATTCGAGGGCAAATAACATGTGAATGTGGCTCATGAGGAATGCTTGAAACCAATTACCGTTTGGAGATTCATGCAAATAAAACAATATGAGAGGTAACCTAAGCGGCGTGATTCAGATGAGTCTTGAAATGTGCATCCTTTGCACTGTGACACAGCTGCCCGTGATCATAAGCCCAGCAAATACTGAGAGCACAAAGCTGTCCTTCTCTATTCTGCCACAACAGCACATACAGTAAAATCTACAGTATTCATGAAAGGAAGTGTCCACTGCTCGGTTGCTCTGCCACATCCAATGCATTATCTCAGCGCAAAGATGAAAAGGCAGGGGCGTGGGGTTAGGAATATTATAGAGACAGATTGTGCGCTGAGATCATTTGGACTGGATGCAGGACTTGGCCTGTACACAGCTGTGAAACTGATCAGTGATACTGACAGAGGAGAGAGGGGTGCGAAAGCAAGCCGCAAAAGGTCAGGAAATAAAGTAGCTCTCACTCTTATTGTACCACCAATCAGCTTAGCTCAACTGCCCTTTAACACCTGTCAGCCATAGATCCGGGCTTGTTTTGATACTACACCCTTTAATGTCATCAATTTACATGAACACCTCTAGTAACGGTGGATGCAGAAGCAATTAGCATCAAATTACAATCGCTGTTTGAGTTAATGGAGCTCAACAAAATTTGGAATTACCTGTGATTAAATACCATCCCGCCTCTGATTCGCCATACGGCAGCGCATAAAGATAAAGGTGGTATTTGTGATATCAAATGCCCAGTATGATGGATTAAATCCAGTAAAATGACAATTACAGAGCAGCAGTGACATTTGGCGGGGTTGTTGGGAACCATTCCTCCAGAGGTATTATCTTGAATTGAATTTACATGCAGGGTTTCCAGTAATTACCTCCTGAACGGGAAAGAGAGAGAGAGGAAGAGAGAGGGGAGTGATAGACTGTTTTAATTGGATATTTGGCCCCTCTGGATGTGGACTGAACCATGGAGCAGCATCATTATAATCTCTCATCAGGTTCTAATTTGAACCCTGAATGCCCACTCCCCACTGTGCTCCACACACTTGAAAGTGCTGGCAGTCTGCTTAAATCTTTCTTTATTTTTTTAAAGATAATAATAAAACCGATATTTGAGCATACTTCATATTCAAATGATAAAGCTCATCCTATTCAATCCTAATCCAGTTTGGACACATTCCTCCTCACGCCATGATCCTGCTCGGTGTCCTGTTTCTGCCATAATTCTGCCTCCTGAATTGGATCATTTTGTCACATTAAGCTTTACTGCAGACAGAATGAGCAGATTTGTGATCTGATGTACATGCTGAACTTTGTCAGTGGCAAACCTCGCACCGGCACCACACCGACACCCTTTGTCTCGGTGTGCATAAAGAATTGCAGAATTCGCCCAGCAGTCATCCTGCTTATCACCAAACCACCGAGCTGTGAGGTTGTTTTTGGTTGCTGATTGCAGACAATGTGGACT
>VVHJ01014845.1:4105-18536 GCA_015107715.1 Tylochromis polylepis | reverse complement strand
ATGTGTAGCTGTGTGTGTGTGTGTGTGTGTGTGTGTGTGTGTGTGTGTGTGTGTGTGTGTGTGTGTGTGTGCGCGTGCGTGCGTGCGTGCGCGGCATTTAATGAAAAGAGGAAGGGAGAAGAACCCAAAATGCCCCCCCACCCCACGCCCCACCACCTAACACACATACACACACTGGCATAAAAATGCACACAGTTTAATAGCTGTGCATGTTCGCGTGTGCACAATCATAGACTTTCATGTAAATTTGCTGAACTTGCGCGTCATTACAGCTATTTTTCCGTGAGTTCTTTGATTGCGTTAATTATAGTTAATTGGCTGCCTCGCTCGGTTGATCCATCATTACCGGTTATTTGTTTGTAACCAGATTCAAAGTTCTCTCTGAAGTTACTGTGGCTTGCTGGAGTTTGTGCTCTCTCAGCAGGTTATCTGAAAAGGCTTTCGAAAGTTTCAGCATTGTTCCAGCAGCAGCAGAGTGGCTCCATGTAGTCACAAATGGCTGGGTTATTGTTTTACTGACAGAAATGCTCAGATTTCGAGAATTGTGCATTAAACATGCAGCCTAATAAAATATTAAGGTGCACTGCAGATGGCATTTCGAACCTAAAAAAACAGATTCATTTTTTCCCTCCTTGCTGTGTAACACTGGCACGAGCTATAAAAGCAGCTTCCATTTGTTTTCTGGTAGAGAAAGTTTACAGTGAGCTAAAGCTGGTAATATTTGTGCTTAAGTGGCCAGAGTCATCTGTGGAAACTCACTGATGATAAGCAGTGCAATTCATTTAACCGAACACCATTCTTCCTCTGCGATATGTTAAAAGATAGCTGGATGCATTAGCAGAATGTACCCTCAAGTGACATCCGAGATAGAGCACCTTGCCCTATTTCACTCAATCAGTCATCTAACACATCCCAGTAGCAGATCAGTGAGCCTAACTCCTGAAGCCTAAATCCAAGCTAGCTCACAGATTTGCAAGCTAACAGCGTGTATTCAAAAATCAACAGCTTTTCCTGCACCGAAGGAGGTGTGACAGCTACCTACTCTACACTGAAACTGACAGTGAAACTCAAAACACATATGCAGCCCACTGAGAGCCTTTTGTTTTGAATTGCAGATTTCACTGGAAGGAATCAGAGTTATTGTTTTCCACAGTGAAGTCCAGTATGACTGCTCTGTCTTACAGTCCAAACAAATAAACGTCAGCGTGCACGTTCCACGTCTGAGTAGTCTTCAGGGCAGGTTAGCAGGAGCAGCTCGTCTGCTGGCAAAGGAGCAGATCTCTACCAAGTCCAGCCCCATTCTGGATGAATGATCTGCGCTCTCAACTGCCTGGCTCCCTCCATCAAACCTGGCCAACACTCATAATAAATGATAGTGTGGGACAATGCCCTATTTTCACCGCAGAGTCATCTGTCATGCCAGGCCAGACAAAGCCCCCAGAGTTTCATCATTTTCAACCATTGCTCACACCGAAGTTATAGAAAAGAAACCTTTATCTGTTCTGTAATGGTGGTGCAATGCCTCCAAAACACACTCAGACGTGTTTACGAAACCCAAACACGTTTTCTCTTTTGGGGTCTACCAGGAGTTTGATATATGATCTCACGCAACCGTCTCTGTTTTTTATTTATGAGCAAATGTGTCTCAGTTCCTGGTCAACTCTTTATTACATGGTTGTTCCATTCAATTTCATGTGTTAAGTGCTTAATTAACCCCTGAATTATACTGGGTGGCATGGAAATGCAGAGAGTTAATGGGTAATGTCAATTTGCAGGTTAATCAGGTCACCTTCTATCATGTGCAAAGCAGCAGAGGCCCCGTGGTCTTGTAGTAATTGTACACCCGAGACTGCTTTGACATTCATTCTGAAATCCATCTCATCTCTGGTCATACTGTGAAAGCTGTGCTATACTTCCATGTTAGTGTACGGGAAGTTAACATATGAACATACCAGTTCCTGAATCGTTTCTTCGTTCTCCATCAAACAACACAGCAGTCTAAGAATTAATTTCAGATTTAGAAGCAAATCCGTCACCTTTCTGGCGATAACAATTTATCATCTATTACAATTTAATGATAACGTTTATCTTAATAATTCTCTTCAGGATCACAGAATTGTCTCCTGAAAAAAAAATGTTTCCAGTCATCTCATTTACTCCAATAATACAGCTTTTCAATCACTTTCCATGCTGAGAAGATGCTGTACTTCTGCTTTATGGTCGTATATCATCTAGATTAAGTATGCAGTGGCGTGTGTAAGAGCACTAAACATAAACTATCCACCTGGTTGAAGAAGAAGGGATCCGATATGCAGACCTGCAGAGCAAGTGCATAATGTGACCCTGACTTTAAAATGTAGCGTTCAAGAACAATGCCCCCATTTTTCAAACTGCAGAATGTTTGTATGTGATGGATATTTCTCACATGCCACTGCACATGTGACCTCAGGTCAACGCTGTATGCTCAGGTGTTCACATATAATCAGCTGGTAACAGGGCAGGCTCTGCTGAAGTACAGGATCAAGTGGTCCTGTGTGGTTAGTATCGTGCTTTGATTATAAGAAGCATGTGATTTAGGCAGAACAATGTGCATTTTCTGCTTAAAATTGTACGTCCTAATTAAGATAAATTCCAAGGATGAAAAGAAAATTGCTGACTTTCAGTGTAAACCATAAGTTTCCTATCACAGAATAACTTGAAACGCTAGTTTTTGCCTTGTTTGCAGTTGTGCTCTGACAAGTTGACCGAACAGCAGATACTGGATATCTCTTGTAAGCCGTTTTCCTTCTTGAGAAATAAAGGATTTAATGGCTGACCAGTTGGAGACTGACGCAAGCCTAATGCATTTCACGGTCCATTTCACCGCCATGAGTACGCCCACTGACAATAGCAAGCCATATTTTATCAATATAATATTTCACAACAAGTGAGACAGTTGATCTCAGAGCACCGTTGAGTGCTCAAACACGCGTGCATGCTCTAAAAATCGTTTTCACACAACATAATGCAAAACATGAATAATCACACCAGCTAACATTTGACAAAACACGTAGGTGTGATCTTTATGTGCAATCTGCCATAAGTCTGGCTCTCTCCTGACTTGAACCGCCACCGCTACCCTCAACCTCCTCCAGTCTCGGCTTCAAACTCTTCTCCAGGTGATAGATACTATTTACATGGCAGAGGAAGTGCTGTGAATGCTATGAGTAAAGCACCTGGGCGCTGGCAGGCAAAGACAAAGTGCCTTGAGAAAGAAATGTAACAGCACTATCTATCTGGGTTATTAGAGTCGCCCCTCAGGATCCTTTTCAACAGAACACTGGCTATTATGTAGGCCACAGTGAAACAATGCAAGAAAAAAGTCTGGCTCCGGTAACACAACAGAGGAATTAACTCTGAAGCCCTGAACCCACTGCTTCCCATCCTATACCCCTAGCCTCACTAGATAGGGTAATGAGAGAGTGTGCAAAATGGTTAAGTGTTTGTTAGAGAACACGAAAAGAGAAGACAAATCTATATATATAAATATATACACACACACACATTTTGCTCACACCATCATGAGAAACAAATTCTAAGTCATTATTATTCTGTCTTTTACTGGTTAAAAAAGTACAAATGACTGGGCTCAGTTTTCTGCAAGCCAATGTGGATTTCGAATCAGTGTTTTCTTTTTCTTCCTGAGAAATATCACGAGACATTCCACGGGCAAGATACACAGGTGAAAGCTTTTCGTGCAAAAGTGTATCGAGTGGTGCAGAATTACAATGTGCTATTGATGTAAAGAAAGAGGTTGGCACGTACTGAAAAGAGACAGGAGGAAAAATGGCAAAAAAAAATGGCGCCAACAAAATGAATGCGTGTTTGCACCGATGTTTGCAAGACGCCGTGGACTGAGACAGCAGATGAAAGTCTGTAATTGATCATGCTGCAACCTTCCCGGCTCTTGCTTTGAATGTTCAAAATGATTAGTCTCCTGGCTGATGGATTAAAGCTAGGTGGGAGGGATAGGAGGGGCCTGCAAGTAGAAGAAAGAAAGAAATGAAACATGTGCACGCTAATTCTCAGTTGCTTTGGTGGTGCAGAATAATGGCACTGTGCTAATGTAAGAGTGATTGCATGCGCGCTCCCATGCTAGCTGGCTACGCCCCCAGTGTTCCTGTCGTTCCCCAGCTCCTTACTGTTTACTTTTTGAGTATTGAATTAGTGGGTTAAAAATCTCATTAAGTGGCCTCCCTCTACCCTGCACTCCCAGGCTTCCACTCCTCCTTTTAATCAGCTGGTTTTGGTGGTTCATATAAAGTCTCCACAGTAACTTCAGCAGCCTTAACTCATCTGCAATGCAATTAGAGACATGCAGGTTAATGAAATAAAGAATGTAAAACAAGCAAATATGTTGCTGGGACTTTCACACAGTGCCGGCACACACATCATGCTGCAGTTACACATGATGCTTTATATCATCTACCTCCCACATACACATGTACTACAACCTGCTTTTGCAGAGTACAAAAAAAAAAATGGTGTGGGGGCACATGCATGTGCCGACAACAACAAGTCAGCAAAGCTATGCTTAGACAGGGAAGTCATTAAGGGAGTATTTAATTAAGGCCGGGAATAAGGTCAATGTTGGAAGGACAAAAATATTCTAATAAAGAGTGGGTGTGGGTTACATCCACAGGATCCCACAGCACTCTCATACATCAGGCCGGGCCGTGAAGACTACAGCTCAGTCTCGTAACCAAGCTATTTCTATGCAGATTAAAAGCTCATTCATCAATTCAACTGCGCTCTTCTTTTGATTACATCTTTCTCTTCTCTTCTCTTCTCTTCTCTTCTCTTCTCTTCTCTTCTCTTCTCTTCTCTCCCATGGTAGTCCCTTTGGCCTTTCGTGATATCAGAAGAACAAATGTGCACCCATATTCTTAATTAAATCAATCTGTGAGGGCCAGCAGGTGCATCCGCTCACCTTTGCTGCAACTCACTCAGATCAACACACTCAGATTGACCTTGGCCATGCTAATCTGTGCCACCTGTACCTGCTGGCCCAACAGACACGGAGCGAATGGAGTCAGGTGTCAGATGATGACAAAGAGAACTGCAGAGGACCTCTGCACTGGCAATGGGAGACAAGCTGACCAGACATACTCCCAACTAGAGTGTATATTACACACTTTTAACTGGTTCAAAGACAAAAAATGATCCTTCAAAATCATTATTTCACATTAAAATGAGAGTAATTAATAAACTTGACATGGGCTCAGTTAGGTTTTTAGGTTTTTATCTCGTCAGCGGGAGTTTGTAACATTTACAACGGAATGCTTGAAGAAGTTTCTCAAACAAGTAGGGTTCTGGGAATATATGCTTCGCAATAGTACTTGCAAAAACGTGAAAATGAGCTTGTGGATCAACCGCTGAGATTTTGGTTTCTGTACATTCAGTAATGACACCAATGAGAGACTGAGCCTATAAGGTGCGTAGGTAGCTAAAACAGTATACAGCTGATATAAAACAATGGCATGTTATTACACTGCCAGGCAGTTATGAAAAATTTGTGAATTTGTAACTCAGTAAACTGAAGATTCAATGTACTGGCCTTACCAAAATGCAGGACATTTTCCACTAGAGGTGGGCGGATCGATTCAAATATTGATAGCATCGATACCAATGCTGGTATCGGTATAATTTTGTGTTGACTGTGAGATCTATTTTATTTATAGCCTATAGCACATTTAACGACAAAGGTTGACCCAAAGTCCTTTAGAAACAGGGACATTTACATTCCAGGTCTCCAGATAACCCAGTTTCAAAATACATAAAAAGCTGAAAGGTGCGCTTTGTTGTATTAATTAACTAATTATTATGCAAAATAAAAATCACAGTGATTTAGTAGTCATTAAAAAATGTTCAGAATTTGAAAATTGATGGTGATTCATCTCATAAGTCATGACACATTGCTTCTCCCCTATATATAGTTAAAAATATCGGTATTGGTAATTTACTTAGTATCGGACCAATACTAAAATTTGCAGTATCACACAGCACTATCTTCCATCTTAATGATTCTGAGGGTTTTAGTAACTCAGTTAACAACAAGCACAAGGACCAAATTTCAGTATCTGGTTAGTTTCACGTTCACATTTGCTCACACTCTGTATCTCTCTTTTTCTGTCTTTCTTTTTTAATGCGCCAATGTCTTTCCGTGTGGTTTAGACCAATAAACAAAGGGAGAGCGCATGTCTGACATTTTTGTACTGTACCTGCAAACAATGTGAATAATGTAATGCGCAGCCCTATTAGCGTAAGATAAATAAATGTCACGGTAGATCTCCTGCCATGAAATTAACAATTAAAAAGGCAGTTTCTATAATGCAGCTGACAGCAGTGTTGGGTTGACTAATATGATTCTTTGTGTAACAACAGCACAGAGTGTATGTTTGTCATTGTCTTTAGAAAAGCAGCGGGCCTGCAGGCCAAGTGCATACTGCGAGTTAAAGCAATTCATATGATTTCTGTTTAGTCTTAGAGCACAGCCTTCACGGAGAATCTCAAAGTGGGATAAATCCATTCTCAGGTCACCTCCTTGACCACTCACACTATAAATAAAGAAACACACACACACACACACACACACACACACACACACACACACACACACACACACACACACACACACACACACACACACACACTCTAAAACTGTGCTATCCTCTTCCCATAATTCAGGCTACAGCAGTCTCCATCCAGATGATTATTTAGCACAGTGTGTGGGATTCACTGCAATTGAGCCATAGTCAACTAGGGGTAAAATACAAAGTGAATTCACAAAATGTAGGTGAGCCTAGCTGAAATGTGTAAGGTTATTTTTCTGATTGATAATACCCAATCAATAAGAAAACACAGATTCTGTGTCATCGTCTGAGTTTGTGCTCATCCAGAGTTTTCAAACTAGCACTCAGGAGCGTTTTCAAAATAAGCATTTTAGGGGTTCTAAAATACAAGACCAGTATAAACACAGTTGAAGTTAAAAAATCTAAAAAAAAAAATTTAAAAATGTAATAGTGTCTACATTGCCTCAGTATTCGTTTGGTCTCTATTGAAGTCCATCAAAAAAGCTTTTGAAGATTGAGAGCTGGTGGTACATTAAGACTTAGAGTGCATCTTAAAGATTTGGCCCGTATTCAACAATCTAAGCATATGACTCGCATTCTTATGCTTTCAGTCTTGGTCCTTTCATCATACTTGATCTTCCTTCTACACAAAGCAGACACATCAGACTAAATAATTTGCCTCCAAGCTGTTTCTGCAACTTCAAAAATGCTGCTTGAACATCCCTGCACGCACGAACAAGTCCATGTTTATGTTGGCTCTGATGCAAGGAAACACATGTACTATATTGGTAACAGTCTGACAGCAGCCTTTTTAAAGGGTAAGTTCGCCTAAACGACAAAGTTTCCCACATGTACTTAGTGGTCTTTAGGGATGCAGATAGTTTTGGTTTTCCTTGCTGAGTTTAAGACGTCTGCCACCATGACCTACAATATAGTGCAATGTCGTTTGTGGAGATCTAATCTCCGAGATTAGCAGCAGCATGTTTTTTGTTTTTATTTTTTTGTCCTGACACAAAGTGACAAAAAAAAACCCCTTTAAATTACATGCAGATTTCAGTGTTAGGGTTTTTATTTACTGCGTGATTTGATCACATCAAAATTAAAATTTCTACCTCATAACAATTTGCCTTTGAAGCATCAAATCAGACATTTGCTTCAGACTAAGAGCATACTCAAGTCTTACCTAAAAAATTATACAAAATGATGTAAGAATTTGATGTTCTCTTTTATTCTGAACCTTATATATCATACTGATTTCCCCAGTGGTTTACGTTGTGAAGTACACTCCTGTAACAAAATATTCTTATCTGCTTTTCTTATTTTCTATGATCTCATTCCTTCAATACGGAATGACCACAGCATACTTTCAGTATCGTTTTGAGCAGTGGGAAACATAACATTAAATTGGAGGTTATAAAAGTTCAGCAAGTGTTTACCACAATACAGTAAATGTGTATAGTCTTTAAATTGACACTTTAATATACCACAGCAGAGAAAACTCAATCATTTTATAATACTACTGGGTTAATTTATCCATCTGGCTAACGCCTCAGTCACACAGCCTCCAATTGCTAGGGAATAATGTGTATTCCCTGACCAGTTGGTGAGCGGTTGCTGGAGGTTGCTGGCTCCTCATGATTGCTTCAATTGCTAGCAGATTAGAGCACAACTGGTATAGGATTTTTAAGACTGACACTGATATTTGGTGATTTAAATGTCCAATCTATTGGTCAATTTTCCTTCTTTCAGACATAAACTTAAACAGATTTCCCTAACATTTGTTATGTGTAGTTTTTTTCAGTAAACCCTAACTAAGATATTACGAGATGATGTCATAAGTTACTCATTTACCTCCTGCCTTTCTTGGCTCAGATGAGCTGATTGTGGTGTTCTAAACACTTTTAGCCACCAGAGAAGTTGTATAGTGCCCTCTGGGGGACAAACTATCCATCATCAACACTGGTAAAATGTTTGAACGGTGTTTCTAATATCATTTCTACTTTTTTTAAAAATGTATTTGAATTAATCAGTGACTGCCAGCAACCTCCATCAACTACTCCCCAACCAGTTGCAGAATACACACATTTCTCTAGTAACCAGTGGATACCAGTGGGCTCTAGCCTCCATAGGCCTATGTGAATTGAGTTTTAGTGATTGATTTCACAGCAACCTCCAGGAAGCACTCAGGGAATATACATTTTCACCTTGATTTCGCTCGGTTGCCAGATCTCTAGGCCTGTGTGACAAAATATAGCAGAACTAATGCCTGTAGAACAAATGTAGCTAAAAACTGGTTGGTAGTTCCTCTCTTTCTACTACATACTGTAACCAAGATGAGGACTTTTGAGGATCACAAATGCAGTGCATTCTACATTTAACTTGTTTTGTCATTATAAATAGACCATCCAAGGAGCATCCAGTGCAGTTTCAACTTTAAGATTTGAGACACAGCAATAGTATCCCATGAACCTTGTAGACCAAGACAGTTGACTAGCCTTAGCTGACAAGTTAGTGAATTTAATCACTTCTGGCTTACAAAAGCAAAGATGAGTATGGCCCAAATGCCAAACTTGAGGCTTCAAAATGAACCACATAAACCATAGTGTCTTCTACTTTTAAACCCAGGGTACAAAGAGGAGCTTGGAAAACAGAAACTAACATAACAGTTTCTACCAGAATAGAGCTAGTTCAAGAAAGCTAGCAGAACAAATTTTAACTTAAAAAGCACAACAGAAGCTTGCAGAACACAATATTGTAAAATAGCTAAGAAAACATGGCTTAAACTAGAAAAGAAAAAAAACCCCACCAGGATTGCTCTCTCTTGTACTGTGCTTTATAACAAATAAGAAATTTCTACCATGTTTCTAGGTGAATAGGACAGTGTTCTGCAAAGGGCCAGTGTGTCACTTGTTGCCACTGAAGGGTACACAGTTGGCTTTCAGAAATAACGTGTGATTAGAGAACACAGCGTTTCATTGTCCACATACCGCTCACTATCATTACATTCAAAAAGAAGACAGAAGTGTTTCTATCTACTTTTTTCTTAGTTTCAGCATATTTTCTTGTGTTAATACTAACAAATACTATGAAAATGGGTAGATGCGGTAGTGACGGCAACCAGTTAAATACATTAGGACCCCTCTATTGTTTCTTCAAACTGTGCAAGACAAAAAGGTCTGTTGTTTTAACAAAGATGTCTGGAAGCAGAGATGAAATGTGGCTTAGAGTCAAAACAGGGTTAATTGCTGTCACCTGCAGACTTGAATCAGTATATTAAGCTGGGTTTTTTTTCCCAGTTGACGCATCTGTTTTTTGTCCTCTTAGCTATTGTAATTAACCGATTATCATTGAAAAGGAGAACTGCCCCCTTGGTCAGCCTGCCATTTCAAATGTCACATGCTTGTTTGGAAATTCACTCTAATTTTCCCAACTGCAAACATCCATTAGTGGCTCACCTCCCATCTCTCTGCTCTATCAGTATAACTCAGCTTTATATTCCATGGTAATGCCAAGAGACTGTGTTAGTGCAAAATGAGGTACATAATATTGGTAATGGTGGAGTACAATGTTGTGGAAGACAGACAGGCCTCATGGGAATGTGGCCTTTCATTTTGAACTAAGCCAAACCTAAGAATGTTTTAAGCCAGTTTCATTGTTCAGCTTTGGTGATGGGATCCAGTAGCTGTTTCCTTTTAGGATCAGACTCTGGCAAAGCGGTCAAAAAAGCTCAACCAAGCTGTACTTAAACACTTTTTTAATCTGTACTCCCCAATTTTTTTTATTAGCAAAGTACAAAAATATTCAAACTGCAAGTTTCAAATATTAAGCCACCATTAACTGTCACCCTGTACAAGTTGTAGTTAATTAGCTCTGACTCACAAAAGCTACGCTAAGCCACAATTTCATACTGTTAATGAACTAAACGACTACAGCCATGGAAAGCATGGATGCCCACTGAGAATTATCGCCTAACTGCAGTTCTCTCAAGCTCTAAGAGGCATTAATACACATTGAAGATATTAAATATTGGGCAACACTTTACTGAAATGGGTGTGCACAAGACTGAGATGAAGGAGACATTCTGAATATTTATGGCTGTTTTCAATAAGTGTAATTCTTTCAAGTATATAAGCTGAAGTTTGCGTTCTAATTGGATGGCCTATACCACCTCACCTGGCTCCTACTCCTCCATATTAAAAGGAGCCATTGGAACATGACACAGGAGACTTAATTGCTAAGTTAAAAATTAGCTTTATTGTGTCAATCTAACACATGTGGTTGGTTTATCATTAAATCAAAGCATTAAACAAAACAAGAGATTTCCCATACGCCCTACATTAAGGAAGCTTCTATAAAAGTATACTGCATGAGCAAAAACATATTAAATCACACATATTAAGTTAAAAAATTACACTTAACAAAATATATAGTATATGCTGGAATATAGAGGGGAAAGATGCACTTTTACTTGGGTGAAAAAAAAATCTGGCAATTTTTAATCTGGAAATTAGTATGGAGATTGAATGGTACGATAAGACCAATGAGGAAAAGATTCCTTGTTCAATTCTGGAAGGAAATAAATCCATTTTTTAATTTATTATTTTTTTTAACACAGTAAATAAGCAGTAAACCATTAACAGAATGCTAGCATTTTATGAGCAAGAACCCTACCTTCTAAAACCAACAGCAGGACATTAACATTTTTTCCATTTATATTCTGAAAAACAGTAAACACTACATGTGCAAAAACTAGGACAAAAGTTTTATTTGTTTGTTTTTGTTTTATCTATTAGCAGGAGTAAATAATGATTTATGCTGTACAGATCCATTCACTACTACCTATGGAGCATTGCCTCAACTCTTCAAGTCAATTACAGTCATTTGTGCCACAGTGATTGTTAACAGGACCCTGCAATGGACTTTCAACCTGTCCAGGGCGTACCAGTGACAGCTGGGAGAAGCTCTAGTACCTCATGAACCTGCACTGGATAAAGGCTTAAGAAAATGGATAGCTAGAAAATGGCTTTAATAGGAAGTAAACAGACTCCTTGTTCATCAGCTCTCTCTTAATTCAAATTTGCCTTTCCAGCTTCCTATGAACAAGCTTCCTATACACTTACTTTCATAGTCCAACTGTGCTGTGTCACTACTACCTACAACTTTTTTTTTCTCAATCATTTTACAGAAAATGGAATTACATTTCACCAAACATGTTGGCTTTAGGTATTTGTAATGTTAAAACTACACTACCACCACAATAAAAATATACAATACAAGTCTTAAGAACTGCCTAACAACTTTACCAACTTACCAAAGGTTTAAAACACTCACACTTTTTCCACTACGCTATGGAAAAGTTTGTCCAAGGCACCATTATAATGTCCTGTGGTTGGTTGAGCTGTTCAATTATCAGACCTTCTATGTCATGTTTATGAGAGGTTATGTTGTTATGTCAACTCTGCATGAAAATCAACATTCAAAAATAAGAAGACATGCCTTAAGCTCACCCCTTCAAAGTGTTAACAAAATTGTCTACCAGACATTGTCAAAAGCTAGGCTAAAGCCTGCTACACAAAGTTATGTCTATGTCATCTACACTCAGATGGTGATCAACAGAAAGAAATGCAATCAGGCTCATCCTTGATCAATTTTGAGCACTTGCTCAACCTTGGAGATGTTTGTTCTGTAATTTTCCAGATTGGTCTGATCTAGCCTGAGAAAATGAGTTTGTGACTACTAACAACAACAAAAAAAAAGCAGCATCCAAGCATTCAAACTAGCCCATGTGGGTGGGATGTTTTGGTAAATATATACAGATGGGCAGCACTGAAAAGATGTTATGAGAGACATTTCATAAATAATGCTGACATTTCTTCAATACAGTGCAAACATGTTATTAAGTATCCATGCTGGCGTGATGACAGCAGTCTTTTAACATCATCAAAGGATTTGAGATGATGTAACCCCTTTTTAGCTAATGTTATGATGTTATGTGGAATCAGTAAGTGCCCCGGGGGACTTTCTGAATATGAAAAAACACATGTCAAAGCATATTCTGGCTGACACAGTGTCAAAGAAGTGAAAGCATCATACTACTGTTTCACGTCTGCAGTAGTGACACTTACCAGTCCATCACAATTGCTGATAGCCACAGAAGCATCTGGCATGTCAGTCACATCTCCACTGAAAACACAGTCCCCTTGGATTCGTTCCTTGGCCTTTTCCTTAAAGTCCTCTTGCCATTCCACAAAAGCCCCTGGGGCCACCAGCCTCCTGTTGGCCCTCAGGCGGAGGTGCAGTTCTTTCCCAAACACAGTAACATTGAAAAATAAGTGCTGAGCCGACGCTGAGGTGACTGAGGGCATCTCAGGGGCACTGCGGGCCACCCTTCTTCTGGTGCCAAAGCCTGAGACAGCATCAGCAACAGGAGCAGCAGCACCGTTACTTCCAATTCCAGCTGAGACCACATGAGAAATGTACCGGCCATGGGAGTCTGTGCTGAATGGCACGATAAGACCATATTCACTTAACTTTCCAGAGATTTTTTCTGATGAGACAGATAGTGTCAAGTGAGAATAACAGTCAGTGACCTATGCAAAGCAAGTTCCAATGGAAATGACAACTAAGCAGTTTAAACAGAAAGAACACATGCATGATTGAGTAAAGAACTAAATAAATACAAATAATATTCATTATGGCACAATGAATTATCTTAGCATTAATACTGTCTTTATGAAACAGCTATATATAGCTGACAGTGGATAGCCACAGTGGAAATACAGCAACACCCTATATTGATTGAACAGTAAGGCTGTCAGGGTTTATTATGTATGACTCATCAATAGATACAGGGCCTTATTTTTATCATTATTCCCCCCACTTTATAAACTTTACAGTGCATCTCTCTGCACCGTACAAACGTGTAACAAATAAAGGGAAACAAATGGATAACTCACCATGCGCTTTTGCAGCGAAAATACACTCCAAAAATACTTGACTGAGAGAAAAGCACATCAATAAATACATACAATCCATAGCGAGGATTATAATGTGAGAGCTGCCACTTTAGCGCTAAGTTTTCCTTCTTGCTGCAAACTGAGAGCAGAGTTGTCCCTCCTGGAAAAACACAAATGCAGGAGAAAAGTCCTCAGAGTTGAGCTCCAGCGAAGCAGCCGGGCATTTCTGAGCGTTTCCCTCTAGACGCCAAACTGACGGATACTCACAAGTTGTTTCCAATCTAGTGGCCTGCAATGAGCTGCATAGACCAAGACTGCCCTATCCATTCAGGGAGCAAAGGGGGGGACATCTAGGGTACTGATGACGACAACTCCCCGGTAAAAACCGGGACGGTTTGAAGAGGTTGTCCACTTCTTTTTTCCCCCCTTCTTCTTCCTCTCTTTCTTCCTTAGGTAACTTTTAAAACGCAAGGAGACCAAGTTAACACACGCCTACGCTAAGAAGAAAAAAAAAAACTCAGAAGGGTTCAGATAATGTGTGCAGAGACAGAGTGTCCCGGTGGTGAAACATCTGCCGTCCAGTCGTGCACCATTACGCACCAATGCTCGGCTGCGTAAGTCACAACTGCTCGACTTGAAGCCACAACCAGCCAATAGTGGGAGCGCCATCTCTGCCCTAGACGACCGCATATTTAGCCTTGCGACTTTTAAACTTCTAAAAGTTCTCATTCTAAAGACAAACTCATCCAGAAGCATTGGCATAACTCGTAACTGTTTACACACCAGTCCTAAAAAAAAAAAAACGCGTTATGGATAAAGTCCATGACTCAAGAGAGGCGCTTTAACTGTCAAAGCATAGCATGA
>VVHJ01014843.1:21092-36374 GCA_015107715.1 Tylochromis polylepis | reverse complement strand
AACTTGCTTACTTCTCTTGTTCCAGCGTGTGTGTGAGTGTGTGTGTGTGTGTGTGTGTGTGTGTGTGTGTGTGTGTGTGTGTGTGTGTGTGTGTGTATTTTTACATCTGGATTCCACCTCTAGCTCATTTTCTTGAGGCGGTTGTTCACCACAGAGCTGCTGCCTGAAGGAGATAAGGAGCAAAACACTGGGAGAAGTTTTTTGATGCAAGACTCTGTTTATTTCAGGAAAGAATTTCCCATGGATGAGCAAAACATGACACGTAATTTTTTTGTATAATTGTCTATTTACTGCAAGTGTTTTGCAGTTTGCTGAGACAGTTTAGAGCTTCTTTTTTGCAGAGTTGTGTCATGCGATCGAGAGAGAAAAGGCTTAATGGGGAGTTTTCCTGGCTCGTTTGAATGTGCCTTTCCCCCCTTCATTATGCCTCCTTTCTAGACATAACAGCCAAAGTGCCACAACTGCACTATGTACTCACAAAAAAACACAAGTTACCAACTGCCTGCCCTTCTCACTCTGCAGTTTGACTTTCCATCCCTCCATCTCTCTGTTTCTCTCCTCCGTCTCCTCTTTCCATTCTGTCACTTCTCTCCTCCAATTCTTTGCAGTCCACAGATAAGCTCTGTGATAGGGAGTAAATGAGAGTGACACACACACATGCACACACACACACACACACACTGTCTGCCAATCACTTTCACTAGTTTCTCAGATAAAATCTCCTCTGGAGATAAAGTTGATTATGATATCTTTTATTTTTCTATTTTCTTTATGCATGCTAATCCCCGTGCTTTCCATACTTTGTCCTACAGGGGGCAGAGTCCGTATTATCTCATTGCACTTTGCAGCCATGTGACCTCTTCCCCGATTTAAATACGCATTCCCTGGCACCGCAGCGCACTCACATTGCACCATCAACTCAAGTGATATACAATCTTTCTCCAACAAATGGAGATAAAAATAATGACCATCCAGCCCTAAATAAACTACTCACACACACACAGACACACACATATACACAGCCTGTCTCCTTGTACCCTTTCACATCATGGTTTTCCCCTGTAAACAGCGCAGATATGTAACCTGCCCTCTCTGACCACCCTCTGAGTGAGTGTGTTTTTGTAACATGCCTTATCTCAGCCCACCCCACTTCAGAGGGAGAAGGACAGGAGAAGGGGGGTCGGGGATTCCCTGTGTATTTTGCTTAATTCCTAGCTTACACCCACACACACACACACACACACATTCATGCACATACACAAATGCTTTATAGAGGAATAAAGTTGCCATTGTGGCATGAATGTTTCCGTGTTAGAAGTCACACAGACTCCAGAGGTGATGGTCTGGCCACATGAAAGCCTGGGGCTGACTTGACTCATGAAGGACACACACACACACACACACACACACACACACACACACACACACACACACACACGCTACATGAATGCCCCGCAGGGGTGAAGGCCTGTGGGTGTCCGTGAGGGGCAAGTCACATCATATTCCTCCTCTCAAGCAAAGAGCAAAGTGAGCAGCAGCCTTGTTTTCTTGTGTGTTTTTGTGTGTTTCATGTTTCTGTATTCCTATTTGTAACGGAGTAAAAAAATTATATGTTGTAAATTGATGTTTTTTTTCTTAAACATGGTTGCGGTAAGTGTAACTCTACTATTATGTTGTTTGAATAACCGTGTATTTTACAAAGTTGGGTCGACTTTGCGGAAGGAGTTCAACCTGTTCTTTTTTTAAATTATTACTTATCTTGTAAGTAATAAGTAACTTATCTTGGTTACTTTGGCACAGACTCCTCACATGAAGAAGGTCCTGGTGATGTAAGCTTGCATATTTGACTTAAGTCTTCTGAAATGCCGAGGCTCTGCCAGACAGACTGAGAGTAATACTAATGTTACTTCCAACATGGGCTTGTTTCTTGGTTTTTACCATCATGATGTTCTTAAGGCGACCACATCACAGCAGCTGTTAAGAATCCTCACTGCTTGTAAAGCGCAGCATTCATGCCGGATGTTCAGCGTCACTAAGAACAGTTCAGATTCAGTGAAATTTAAGTTGCAGCCTTGGCAGCCTCTACATCAACTTTTACAGTGATTTACTGCAAGTGTATCTGAATTGTGTGAAACAACGTACAAAAAATAAGGGTAACACTTCGTAATACAGCCCATGACTACGGATGTAATTCCGGATGTGATGTGTTTTATTTAAAATACAATTTAATTTTAATTACCTAGAAGTATTTGAATAAAATTTCACTAGAATAAAGAGGTTAAAAAAAATACGCTGTCCTTGTCACGGCACAGGCCGTAATATGGAGTAGGTTAATTTTGCCTTTTTACATCTTTCTTTTTTTTTTTCTACATATTTATTTAATATTCATTATGTTGATGTGCATGATGGATGTTCTGTTATTTAATTTTCCTTTTTAAAAATCAATATTAATGTGAGAAGGACTGTTCTCCTTTACCAAGTTACAAGAAAAAATAAAAACCATCAAAATTTGCAGGCCTGTGTGACCTTATAATGACGGAGCCAAGTGTAACTTTTTTTTCTTTCACAATCACTGTTCAATCGTTACTTTTAAAAGCAGCAAAATACCTGGAAGTTACACAAGGTTAAGCCCCCAAATGTACAGTGTACTTACAATGTAAGATGAGGAAATTAATGAGTTTTTCTGCAAAATTACATAAAACCTATGCCCTACTTACATTTACTTACAGTATAATTATTTATTTATTTCCTGTAAAAATGTGACTTTTTTACCTCATCATTGTAGTGTACCTACCTTAAGTATCCCTTAAGAATCTGTAAATGAATATAATTGCATTGTAATTTAAAATAAAAGACATTAAATGCCGTTTAATTACTGTAGAATTATGCCCTCAGTCCCAGGTTGTATTATAAAAAGTTAGCAAAAGATAAACAAACATGAATATATGACATTTCTTTAATAGCGTGTGGCCACTGTGATCGTGCAGATGCTCTCCAGAAGCATCCCGACCTTCCTTCTCCGAGACCTCCTTTCACACTCAGCTGAAGCATATTGATGCAGTGTGAGGAGGTTAAGCCTTTGGTTTAGTGTCCGGGCGGCCGTGACATTCTTCCTCCCCAGCCTGTAATTGACTCATCGGTGTGTGTATCAGTTAAACCTCGGCTCACCGGCTCTGCGGGTGTCGAGGGGGTCATGATTGACAAGCTTCTCTAATGCCCTGGCTCTGCAATTTGGAGCGTGGTTAGGGTTTCTGTTGCTCTGTTTTTCCCTGCAGGTGCTCTTTTTTTTTTTCCCTACATTTGATTTTTTTTCCTCTCCTGGCATTTCTCACATTTGTTTTGTTTTCATCTGTCTGCCACGGTATCTGTTTGCTTGTCAATCGCTCTCACTGCCTCTCTCTAGCTCCATCTTTATCTCTATTTTCATCCAGTCCTCAGGACCTGCACGGACCGCCCTCCTCCTGGATCTACAGCATGGGCTCGCGTTAGTGAAGCGTAGTAGCGTTAAGGCTGTACTGCTCTGCAGAGACCAGCTGGGGGTCTGTGTTTCTCTGGAAAGTTTTCTGCTCACACTACAGGCATGCCTTTCTGCCTCTGGCTTGATTTCACCTGTCTATTCCTGTATATGTACACACACACACACACACACATGCACAAAATCGCTCAACGGCTCTTTCTCTCTCTCACACACACACACAAATACACACTCACATGGACCATATGTTCAGCCTCCCCAGTGACCGGACCCCAGTAAGGGGACATTATCTATTTAAGGCCCTAACTCTGCGGATTAGATCAAGATTCAGCCCCGTAATGGCCAGACTGGCACAGCACCCTACTTCGATTAAGGTCACAACACACAGACAGACACAGTCACAATAATGTGATCACTCTCGCACCCAGATGTGATCACACGTGATTACACAGTCAGAAATGGCACCGTTTTAAAACTTTGACTGCAATTCTGTTTTTACAGTTTTCCTTCCAAAGTGACGCTAACGTCATTTTGGAAACAATCTATACCTCCTCGTATAAGACGACCGCTGGCAAGAAAGCAAAGCAGATTACGGGTCATTACTGGCTTAATGAGACGTATTAACACCTTTCATTTAAAAGAAGCCATGCTTTAAATGTGAGAACCAAAGATTTTTTTCAAACTAGCTCACAATAAGCTCCCTGACTGACATCTGGATTTGCACCCGAGCTGAGTTTTCATTTTTTTGGACACTTTCCCAAGGCTGTAAATCTAAAAATGGCACTTTAGTGCACATGAAAATGGAGCTTCTGGAAAACAATAATATACAGAAAGCCTGCTCACTCATATTCAGATGCTAAGCAATAATAAAGATGAACGCCTTCTTCATTCTGCTCTTGTGATCTCTCGTCTTAAATGCCAGCGCGGCTGATCACATAATGCAGGGACCAGATGTGTAAACGGAGCATGTGCCGGGAAAAAAAAAGAAGAAGAAAAAAAAAGATTTGATGTTTATAAAACTGAATTTATAGTGAGAATAGAAAATCTCTCACAAGCTTGATTTTCAATAGAAATCCAGGGTTACAGATAAGGTGGAGGTGGAAATGTGCACATTTAATATTGTGTATAAACATTTTTTTTTGGCTTAAAGAGAAATTTGTGTTTTTTCTGTGACACTCAAACTCTGTGGCTCTTTGCCATTTCCACATGTACTAAGAATTTTGCATGGACATCATCTTAAACCTCTGGCATGAATGGCTCAAAGAGGATCACACATACACAGGCAAGCTTTTTCAATCACGTTCAACTAGCACACATCGGCCTTAACTGTCTTTACTTATGATCAAGCTGTTAAAGATAATGTAACCCCACCCCCCAACACACAAACACACCATTGTCCCATAATAATAATTCAGGTCCATTTGCTATTCTGGGCCCCGGTTTTTGTTTGTTTATATCATGGAAGCCATTTGGTGGAGTAGTTAGAGTTGGGAATGTTAGAATAATGAGGCAGGCCTGTAAATAATGAAACAAAGGATGTAGTGCATCAATTAAGAGCCATTTACTGCCTCAAAACCATCTCATCTCCATGCATATGTGTGTGTGTTTATGTTTGTTGCCTTATGTGACTTCAAGCGCGTTTCGGGGTTTTTGCAAAATACCTCCCTGTGCGTTGTGCACGTCCTCCTGAAAACACATTAATCAAATTGCGAGACATTGCGTTCTCCTCTGATATGAAAATGAGCCGTCCGGAAAAACACTGAGGACATTGTCACTGTAATTGCTCTTTGACAGATACACACACGTGCACACACGCTCATATAATCTTTAATTGCCTCCAAAATGTTTATGTCAAGATGGCGTTGCGAAGATAATGGCCGGGGACTGCGTGGCCCACACTAATGGCATCCCCGTATTTAGCGCTTCACATCAGCAGAGGAATCGGCAGAGCCCATCAGATATTTAGTGGAGTGCAATGGCTGCTATTGTTGGAGTAATATTGTGCTGCTGGATGCAAGCCAATTCATTACCAAAAAAAAAAAAACTTATCACACCAGAAGGAAATCTAGAGCACAGTGAGGCATATCGGGAAGATTTTAATAAATAAAGCTAATATGACATTTTTAATACTCTGCTTCCCTGTTTACATGCTGGAATTTTATTCTTCATGTTGCTTTAGAGCCGAGTTGTTTGCTAGTGTTTGCTCGCTTATATTTGTTACTTTCGCTGCAGAGTTCATTAAATCCAGACTTCTTTTTATGATCATTACAAAGGCGATGGTAAAAAATTAAAGAGTGCTATTTGTTATTCATGAGGTGGGCTGCAGAAGAAAACACTTGTGGCTGTATATCGCTGAAAATAACACCTTATCATATCCAAGATGTGTAAATTCATTACTAGAAAGAGACAGAGAGGCAAATTGTGACTAAAGGGTGGAATGCCAAGATGCTTGCTTTTTTAAAAACCAGACATCAAACCTGAGGTGTAGGTCTTACTGAGAACCCAAAGACGCTGGATGCCCGCCTAGCAGCAAATTATCAATCACGATGTATAGCCATGTCCTAAAATATTCTTTACTGGCCTTGTTTACTTTAAATGGGACCAAATTTGTAAAGCCAGCATCATGGGGTATTTATTAACTCGACCATAAACAAATTAGTTAAGTGTTTACTAAGATGATAAATTAAGTAAGAACTATGGTCATTTTCTCATAAGCTTCCATAAATTCTGATTTCCTTTGGCTTCTTAAAGTTTTAGTGCTGCAATAAATTGAATAATAATTTTAATGGTTGTTATTATTATTATTATCATTATCAGTGACAAACCCACAGAAAACTAACACCTACTATTTACCTCGTTTTGTTTGTCATTTTGTTTTTTAAGCCTATATAGCAGGTAGATGTTTTCAGTAAGCATCTTCCCCCCACGGTACCTGGCCAGCACTAAGCGACCACATCACATAGCAACACAGATAGTGAGCAAAAAGTAAAAATTGGATGGCAACCTCTTTTTTATTGTTGTTTTGTTTTTGTTTTTTGCATTTGGAGACCAGTTGCAAATAATTGTGGTGGGCATCCACTTTTAATCGCGGGGTGACGTTAAATTGTCATTCTGTAGCAACTACGTCGCTGTTTGTGGGGATATTTTTGAATTTTTGTTTAACAGTCACCAAATTATCACAGTTAACCGCCACATTATCACAAACAGATTGCATGTAAGGTACCTTATCCAGTTGTCATTCTCAGTTTTTAGTGTGCCAAGACAGCAATAAGACGGCAATAAGACAGAATCAGTCTTTGATTTGGGCTAAGTTGGCAATTCTTCAAAGTAACTATTTCAGAAGCAGTGAGACCGCCAGTCCATTGCACATGGTTGCAATCATTTTAGTTGTGTTGTGGTTCCCAACCACTCAACGGTTGGAGACCACAACAATTGCATCATTGTAGATCTTTTAAGAGCCACAGCCAGATCAACCTCACGGGTGTTTGTGAAAACCAAAATAGAGCTAAAAGAATTGCTCCCTGCATCACACAGCACTGTCAAATCTTTGCACACCTTATCCATCTTTGGTGGAGTAAGACATCCGTCAGTATTCATTGGACAAACTGCTTTTTCAACCTAGAAATAACTTTTTAATGTCACCACAGAAATCTGAGTGGGGGAGAACAAAGTTTTGCATATTGACTACTGGACTTCCACTTATCTGCTGGACGTAAATGTGATCTCAGTTTAATTGTAATGTTGCTCCACTGCTTCCTCAATTAGTGAAGCTTTAAGCAATGAGCCTCAGTGTAGCATTATGCCTGCAGAAACATCATTTTCCTTTAATTATAATACAAAAATTGTGCTTTCCATATTGTTTTTGTGTCACCTGATACCACAACTATGCACTTTATAGTAATAGGCACTGTAACGGGGGGGCTTTTGCGGCTGGATTTACAGTGAGGAAGACCAAGCCGCAGTATGGTGGAAGCAAGAGGCATTTATTTGCCCATATGGCTCTAAGGCCATGACAATCACTGGCATGTCAAGCCTTCTCACAACACAAGCAATCACTCTCCTAATGACAATTGGCAGCCTTCAATACTCTCAGCTGTTAAGGACTAAACCATTATTTTAGTTTTCCAAATTCCAACCTCCCACCAACATTCTACAATACAGCATTTTATTAAATAAATATAAACATACATTTTACCATTTTCATATGATTAAATATTTTTACACTTTACCCTGACACCTTAATAATCATTATAAAAACACCCAAAACCCCATGCAAAGAGATTCCCCACACTCCCTTAACCCATGGCCTCTCCGGGAACCTTTAAATGGTGTCCGGACCTCCAGGGAAACATTTGCCCAAGCACCCTGGAGAGGACAGGGGAAAGACAGGTGAGTAATCACATCTCAACAGCAACGTCTTTGTACCACCTTTAGAGTTTGCACACACATTTGCCTAAGTTTTCCTTAATAGTAAACCTTATTTGCTCCCAGTAACAATTCTTTCCTCCTCACAGACAACCACCACACTTCTCAATGAGGAGCAGCTGTACAGGACCCGGAACAAAGGCTACCTGCTAGTTATTAAAACACGCAATAAATATTCAATAAATAATTCAACCTCTTGTGTGCAAATGTTATTGATGTGCAAATCTACGCTGAAAGTGCGACGCTAAATAAAGTGCTAGTTAAAATGCTTTTAATAACGTGCAAAGGTGCTCCTAAAGTGCTGTACAAGTTGTAATAAAAATAAAATTAGTAAGGTTCCTTACAGGCACCTATGGGTGGCTCACTAAGGTCTTTTGGCCCATTTTACATGAGTACACTTATTCTCAACATGACTGACTGCCTTAAATTTCACTCAGTGTTAGTTTTCTTAGGGCTGGGTAACCTACACCTTGAATTTTCATATTGTTACAGTTTGGTGCTAGTTCTTCAGATAGCTTCGCCCAACTCAACCTGAGGAGAGCTATAATCAAACGGAAGAAATGAAAACACCTGGTGGCTATACTGGACCTTTAAACGGGCAGCTAATCTACGTTGAAAATGCACAGGAGTCTCACTTTGCATGCATTTCTTTTCGCTGCAGGAAAAAGTGTTAGGAGTTGACTTGCGGGGGTCAGTCTCCATCATTCCAGGAAAAAACACCTGAATAACAACAGCTGCACTATCTGCCAGTATCTGAGCTCACAGGTACAGTGTGTTCCTGTTTATGCACATGTCTCTCCATTTTCTGTTTCACACCCCACTCACACACCAGCCAGATTTCCAAGTATTTATTTGCACATCATGAAGCGACTGCACTAGAAACACTGCATTCAAAAGAAGAAATTGATCTCCGAATTCCTGCTCTAGTCTGTTTTTCATTTCGTAAGTGAGGAGTTTAAGCTTTAAATGGACGAGCTGCAGATAAGCAACATGAGCTGTTCTGGCTGTGATCCCAGATATTCTCGTAACAAGTCTCCAGACAACATGAAAAACATGGAAACGTGAAAAAGGGAAGGCACTCTAACAACTTCTTTCTTTTGCATAGACGGTTCTTTTCGTCGTTTCTTCAGTGTTGCTCACAGTAGTTTCCCATTTTCAAACTGAGCTGCCACCTTATTAGGCAGCTAAATGCAACAATGCATTACCACTGTCAACTTAACTCACCGAGGATTTAGTCTAAGATTTTTTTTTTAACGTAACACTTAATTTGCATTTCATTAGGGAAGTTAGAAAAGTTCTCTTAAAAAAAAGTGTTTACCTAATGGAGAGAAATGTAGCTGCACTCGCTCACACACTTGCCAGCTCTCTCCTTGACTCGTATGCATCACATACACTCTCGAACTCTCAGTTGCGATCAAGCTGCAGCAGTAGTGACCTTGCTATCGTTTACAGCAGCTGCCAATCCATTGTGTACTGTGGTTCAGCTCAGTTACTCCCCCCCCCTCCTCTCCACCACAACATTCACTCGCACACACAAACACTGCAAATGGCATCCCGGTTTTAGCCATGCCTCTCTAGCCTCTGCCTAATTATCATGGCACTGAAGCTGTCATAAAAAGCCTATTGTGGCCACGCTGAAGCAAGTCTCTTCACAAAACTCAGAGATTGACATTTATTAAGACGGAAACCTGCTCTGGGACTTTCTATCATAGTCACAGAGAGCAGAGAAAACGGATATAATGTGGGGAAGAAGACTGTAGACTGCGATGCATTTGTCTATTCAAAATCTAGGTTGCAGAATAACAAGTAAATGATTTATGAAGGCGAGCACTTTTCCACAGCGGCTGAGGATTTGAAGTCAAAGTGAAATGACAACAGGCTCAGGCAGATTGTTGTATTTACTCAGCAGGAATTCTGAGTGTAAACCCAAACTATGCAAAGTGATGACAGCTTGGTTGTTGTCATTTATTTCTCCATAGCTTGCATATTAAAAACCTTGCACATCACAATCAGTTACTAAGTACAATAACTCCGCGTGGGTTTGTCTTGGTTATACTGGCACAAAAAAGATTGACAGCCAACTTAGTATGACAGTATTTACCCGTAGTCTTGTATGATTACAACCTAGCCTGATGTTAAACATTTTCATTGTAAGTTATTAGGAACAAAAAACAAAGACAAAACCAAAACTGTTAAACTTTGGATACTTGGCTTAGCTAGGCTTTGAACAATGTTAGTCTAGAAACTTTAAGCCAAATTTCCAAGTCCTCTTTGAACTATCTGCTACTGTAGGCACTAAAAATCCAAAACAGAGTTGAACTGTGTAACTGAGATCTAAATCTGCAAACATCCAAACAAACAAGTATGACCAGTGGAGTTCCACAAGGCCCTATTCTGGGTCCTCTTCTAATCTGACTTCTAATTTAATCTGAAGTTTGGCACTTCTGCAGTGGCAGTGTTAATGTTTGTTTTCAAATTCCTAGTTTTACAGTGTTGTGACCGTTAAGGAGTGTTCATGTCCTGATGAGCAACTCCAAGTCATTGTTGTTGAAATTTTTATAAAACCGGTGTTCCTATACGTGTGCAGTGTATGGGGAATACGAATGGAACCAAAACCAAAAGCACTGTTTGTTAACACTTGTTATAAATATGTACCAATAAGTACTCATAACTAGGGCTAAGATTGTATAAGTCAAATTTACAAAGAAAGTAAGTAGAGCTTCTATATGTTTGGTCTATTAAGTTATGTGCCTTATCCTCCGTAAATGTTGCACACTAAATATAAACAAATTAATATAACTCACTCTTTTTAACTTGACGCCACTTAATTTTTAAAGTGACTCTAACATGTGAAATTTTACATTGAGAAAAAGGGGCACTTTCATGCTGGTTACTTCCCTTCAGCAAAATAAACAAAACTATGCTTTGCAAATGTGAAAACTGAGGTTGAGACCCAACTGTCATCACACTTCCAAAAGCTTTCTTAAAACCTAGTTGGTCTAGTCATTGATTTTTGAACTTTTATAGCCACTTCAACCTAGCGTGAACTCACTTTAATGTTTAAAGCATGGGAAGAATCAAAAAGCTTTGTGTCTTTAAAGCTCGGTCACACTACGATTTCCGCTTTATTAGACTGTTGTTTCTTCCACAAATTTATACCACAAGTTTTTCTTAGATCTCGTACCATTTAGTAACATACAAAACGAAACATGCAGAACCCTGGATTGTCTGTATGTGGAGGTAGAATACATTTTTACAAAATAGAAATAATTTCTCATTTCATTTTAAATTAGTTTCTTTGGTCTTAATGCCTCATGCTGTATTTCTCAATTTGAGTCTTGTATTTATTATAAAAGCATTTTGGATTGCCTTTGTGTATGCTATGTCCTTTATAAATAAACTTGCTTCAGCTTGCCTATAAATAAATGTTCATTAACCACCTGTCTATCACAGATTAGTGGCTCAGCCTTTATCCACCATAATACCTTGTGTCTGACTCGTGGCTATTTTCTTGGGAAGTCCTTTGGCACAAGAGATTCATTTTAGATTACATAGAAGAACTAGCTCGTTAGCATTATTAGTTATATTCACTGAAGCTGACAAGGCTGAGAAAAGTGAAAAACACCTACGAAGGAAAAAAAAAAACACAAAACAGTTTGTCACTAAGAAAGAAACAGTGCTGCTGACTGACAGGGGATCTGCATGAAATGTGGGAAGGAGAAGCACATCTTTTAGTCCAAAAACACTCAGAGTCAAAGATGAATCCGTTTAGATGTAGCTGTATAGTCCAAGCTGTACTGCGGCCATTAGGCTCAACACATCCATCATGCTGTTGCTGTGTGGGTTTTTTAGCAGCATGCCAACCAGCCTGCTCCCAAACCATCTTCGCTTTCTGAAGCTCGACTTGCTCAAATTGAAAGCACATTGACCTCGAGTGGGGCGTGACTTCCTGCGACACTGTGGCCATTTTTAATAATGAGCAATGCATGGAAAGTGCTGGATGTGACGTTTGGACAAACAGGTTTGTCACCCCTCCTGAAAAGACTTGAAAGCTATTGTCATGGCCTTTAGATGGTAACCACCATAGGAGCGTGGGATTAGAAATAATGAGTCCAGCTGCAGTCATTACCCAAAGGGAAGGCCTGTGTGTATGTGGACTGCTGTCAGGGAACAATTCAATCACAAATACAAGCCCTGTATGTAAGTATACTGTAAATTTAAGCCTGTCAAATCCTTATTTACAGTATTACGGTTCTCTCTAACTGGACTAATGTCAGTCTTCTTAATGTAATGATATGTTCCTTTGCCTCTTTGGATCATCCCATTTAAATTCAGTCATTCTGACAGTCTTGTCTAAGTTGACAACAAGCAACACCCATGCAGCAGTCAAAAAGATCAACGTCTTTCATTCTGTTTCTGTTTCCTTAGACACACACCCTCCCTGTCACACTCTTCCCCCTCTCTCTCCTGGTTAAGGTGTTTATAGTGTGTTTGCCATCCACAGAGCAGACTAGTAAGCTTTGTTGCTCCTCTCTGGTCCCCTTCCTCATTTGCCTTTGACAACACTGATAATCCCACAACAAGATCCCCCATTCAAACCTCCATCTCCAGACACACACCACTCACACACAAATGCAATCGTGCACACGTACACTAGGTGCCAACCATCGCCATGGCAACTCCAATCAGCAAAAGCTCTCTTTCCCCTATTACAGCGAAGATATGACAGTTTCCCTCTCCTTCCTTCTGCCCTCCTTGGAATATGATTGTTTCTTCTCTTCTCCCCCCCTCTTTTCCTTCCTCCCTCCCTCAGTCGCTCTGTCTTTTTCTTTATTTCCTATCACACACACCACTCTGTTTCCCTTCTTCCAGGCCCCCGCTCACACTCACAGCGATACTAATCATCACCACAGTGCAAGAGGATTATATATTCAATTCTGATTTTTTTTTCTTTAAATCAGAAAGAAGGTGAGTGCTCATCTTGGGAGAATTCAGTTCAAGCCCAAGTATTGGCAAGTAAAAGACACTTTTTCTTTCTTGACTAATCCCAATTGAAATCCTCACGTTCCAGTATTACTTTAGGCCAAGGTCCTATCACATCCTCTGATAGTATTTCTGGGATCAGATTGGTTAAGATCTCTTGAATGTCCCAACCTCTTGGTGTAATGACTCATCAGATCCCACTCTATGTGCTCCAGATACGGTGACACGCTGTCCTGCACACACATCACTATTTTTTTGTACAGTCAGATGATTGACAGCTTATTTGGTTTTTACTGAGAGCTCTTTGCTTGAGGTGATTTTAACATCATCTGCCAAATACAAGCCACAAGTCTGCACCAGGGAAATTACATTTAATGGAAAAACAAGAGTTACGGCTGTTTAGTTGGGCTATTTACCATGTAGCAATCAAAAAGTGTCAGATGAACACTCCTGTCATAAAATTACATAAATTTAACTGTCCTGACTATCTTGCTGTAGTTATTAATGATAGATACTGTTCTTAATACTGGTGAAAGCTGGTGTTATAAGACACTAAACCATAGGACATTTTAAGTTAAAGTATATATGCTGTAGGTGCTACTGGGTTAAAATAGGTGGAACAACCTGTAATGTGAGCAGCATTTTAGCCCTGCCATAGAGAGGACAGAAGTCCTATTATACAATGAACGTCCTTACAGCGAAGTGAAACAGACCATTAAAAACTAAGAAAACTGTCCACCCCACTCTCCGGTTCTTGTACTTATTTTTTTATCTTACACATCTTCCTCTTCATAACAATCTCCACTGTTTCTTGTATTCAAGCCAACTTCTCAGCCATTCAGCACTCCTACCTACAGATAACATCAACGCCGTTGGGCTATGCACCGTTGAATTTTCGTAGTATGGCACATTAGCACGTCCTCACTGGATCCACGTGCATGATCACTTTGCACAGGCAAAGGTGACACAAGCGCACACCAAAGTAGGAGCATAAATCCCACACAGTGAGTTGGAGAATGGATTGAAACAAGGTTGTGCTTAATTACAGCTACTAAAATCCTCACTGCTCCCTCCCCCCACATCTGGATGTGGCTGTTGAAAGACCAATTCAAGGTCCATCAAAGACCCCCTCAGACACTTTGTGGTACCATTGTTGTTTTGTCTTTGAAAGAGTCAGAGGCGAAAGACAAAGGAGGAGAAAGTATAAGGAAGATAATGTTCAGTTGTTTGACATAGTCACCCCCCGTATTGCCTTTCACAGACACAAGTACACTGTCAGACAAAAGTTACCAGTCCATTTCGTCTCGTATTGACTCCTTTGATCATATGTAAAGCTGTTAAAATGTTCTGTAAATTTGGTGATCCTTCATGTGGATCCAAATCAAATCTTCACTCCAACAAGATTATCTTCTTTAAAGATGGCTGCTGGGTTAGCAGCCACTAAACCACATCTGACTCTCGACTGGGCTCGACACCATAAAGCCCCGCACACTGTTCGCTTACAGATGGTGCGCGCACATCGGAGCCAGCGAAACCCAGCCAAACCATCAGAGACGATTCCAATTCACTGCTCTGATACAGAATTAATCTCAAAAGTATGCAAAGTGAAAACTGACACAATTCAGACTCCTCTCGCTGGAGTTAAAGTGTATATTTAGCAGCTTTTTACTAATGAGGATGCTAATGGGCAACTGTCTGTGATGCTGAAGTATCACAGTATTCAGGCAGGAGGTGTTCGGGAAGTTATTTGCATCTCTTTATGTAAGAAAAAAGTGTTCGGCTTGAACACAGCTTTGAATAGTTTTAATGCACTGACTCAAATGGAGCTGGATGGTAGTCAAAAGAGGCTATGGAGCTGACTGAGAGGTGTTTCCTATCAAAAGAGAATCGGGAAAAGCTTTTATCAGAGCGTTTCGTTCAGAAAATAAGAACTGTGATGAATAAGGGGGGAAGCTGTGAAATTACACCTTTTCAGTATGCAGCAACAGTAAATAGCAGTAATAGAAATAAATTCACATTAAACATTCAACCTTGACAGTTTGTGAGTTTCCAGCAGAAATCTCAACTTTTTACAATCCACATACTGGATATTAGGTCAGTTAATCAGTGAAAGCTGCCTGAGGAGGCGCCTTAAATTACCAATTATTGGATCATTCATTAAGAATAAATACTATTGTTTCACTAGACTTTTGACCTTGGGGTAGATTCCCATTATGTCAGTTTTGCACTATAGATGTCCTACTTAAGTGTCTCCCTCTTCACATTCAAAGTTACTGAGCTCTACTGCGATGACATTTGTGACCCTGTTAGAAGTCACCACTCGTGTTTGGATTTCCTCACTGTCCAAGTCATTTACACCAAAAGGTAAAAAAAAAAAAAAAAAAAAGTGATGCAGAATC
>VVHJ01014843.1:9674-21072 GCA_015107715.1 Tylochromis polylepis | reverse complement strand
CTAAACAACAAAAAGTAAAAAAAAAAAAAAAAGGACAGTGATGCTGGTCAACCAGCAGGTTTATTTAGTAAAAGCTCGCCAAGAAAATAAAAGGTTACAAGAACTAAAAGACGTACAAAAATAATAACTGGTTGTGCCCCCCTTGGCAGCAAGAGCTGCAATCAAGTGTTTATGATCACGACAATGTGGAGGAATTTTGGCCCACTCTTCTTTGCAAAATTGTTTTAATTCAGCCACATTGGAGGGTTTTCCAGCATGAATGGCCCTTTTAAGTTTACGCCAAAGCACCTCTGTCAGATTTTGGTCCAGATTTTGAGTAGGCCACTCCAAAACCTTCATTTTGGTTTGTTTTTGTGGCATTCAAAGGTATGCTACAGATCATTGTCCTGTTGCATAACCCAGGTGGTCTACTTTCTTTATTTTATCATTAAAATGTGAACAGTACACAACAAAATTTTAAAAAAGCTACTTTCAACACAAAAACTCATAGCAGGAACACAGCAAAACTTCCATCCTGTTCACTTTTACAGCCCTGCTGATGATATTTCTACATTAAGCGGGTCATAATTTTCAAAACATGTTTAATTGGGTATGTTAAATACTCTTTTTAATTACTAAAAATCTCATGACATATCAGTCTTATTGATCTTCCAAGGTCAGCAGCATTTTCTGCTGGTTTTCTTGTTGAGAACTGTGCAACATATAGAGCAGAAGAAAACGTTTAAATGTTAAACCAAGATACTAAAACGGCATTAGACCTTGAAGTATTCGCTCATCGGGTGGATAAAAATGGGTGCATCTGGTAATGGCTCTATTTGATATTTCATAATGGGCTGATAATGACATTACAATGGAAATATTCCTGATAATTACAACAATTAAAAACACATCTGTCTATTAACCTTCATTTAGATGGGATTTATCTGCCATTTCAAGAAAGAATGAAAAATGAGAAAGTTGAACGCTCTTAATTATGGTCCATATAATTAAAGGGCTTGGAGACAAATATTAAGACAAAAGAGGAGTCTGCTAATCTTATAACGAAGGGGCTTTACATATAAATCTTTTCTTATTACTTAACAAAACCCCACTTTAGAAAGACAAGTCTGACTCTTTCTTTCAGTAGAAACAAGTTAAACACACTAAATCGGGAATTAAAAGGAGTACTTGAGCTTTTAATATACACTTTAATAAGCACCGACACTTCCACTGACTCTTGATATTTATTTCAATGTGAGGTCCCTGAGAGACACTGGGACATTTCCAATATACATCTCAGTGAGCACAGCAGAGGCAGACACGAACACGAATACTTCCCCCATGAAAAGCACCAGCCTGTATCCTTCGCATCAGACAGAAATTTAAACTACGCATCACCAAATGTTGCCTTATCTAGGTCAGAACCGACATGACTCGAGTCTGATTTGGCAGTGGCAGCAGTCACATGTTTCATTCATCATCGTGGTGGTAAACCCTCGACAGTTTCACTCCTCTGTAATTAATATAAAACCATAACGATGTAGCCCGTCGTAGTGAGCACACGAGGTCCTTTCATTCAGCATGAGACACCGGGCCAGGTTTGGCTAGATAACTTCCACTCCTCTAGCCAGTCTGTCAGTGTCACATTTTTAAGAGACATGAGGATAATTTGTAATGTTTTGTTGAGGTGCACTCCACATAGTTGTGGTGAATTGGCATCAGTCCTAACGTGGGTGGTGAATTAGGAAGTTGGCGGAGAGATGTCTTCTATCTATGCCAACTGTAAATTTTTATGTCCTATCATTTTCCACTTGTAAAAGCAAACTCAGTTTTTCCTGGAAGGCAAAATGAGTTTGCGTATTGGTCTGTGGTCAGATCAAAATTCTGAGCGCAACCTTAATGGAGGAGTGCTCCATGGAGACGGAGTTTAAATGTGGAGAAAGTCCAAGACAAAAAAACCCAAAAAGAAAGCCTTATTGATATGATCAAATACTGTTTGTCATAGAAACACATTTCCTTAACATGTCTAACCTAACAAACCTTAAAAGCACCAACCTGCATCATTCATTCATTACTTTAAGAGGTAATGAACAGTGTAGGTGGGCTGTATTTAACTGAGCAGTGGATTAATCATAAAGTTTCCCATTAATAACTACTTGTCAGTCAAATCTGAACTGACCTTGGCACAGACCTGTAGCTCGGAATTATGTGTGCATTGTGTAGAAATTACACTACAAGCGGATTTTAATTTTGCAGTATTGTATTCAGATAGTTGTTGGTCTTCAATTATATCACATTTGCTGTGACCGGAATAACTCAGACAGGCTATCCAGTAGTCTTGCATGCTGTGAAGATAAGAAAACCTTTAATTATGTTGGCTAGCTTGTTTGTGCTAAGTCCACTGCTGCTGTTGCGACTTAGTCAGCCAACTGTTTGCTAATTAATGGCGATGCAATTTAAATACAGGCACAGTAAAGGTACCTTTTACCACTTAGTTGTTGATAACACTGTAGCATGGGATACAGTGGCAGCAGGCTAGCTAACCCAGATTTCTTGTTCACTTTTGGTAGTTTACACTTGTGGTGGTGCAATGTTAGCATTCCTCTAAAATCAGTTTTAGGGTGTACTCACACTAGACATGGTTACTTTGTCCTCTGCTCCTGGGCCTAACTTGCACACTAGTCACATAAACTTCACTTTACTTGTCATGCTCAGGTACAGCACAGTCACCAGAGCTGTTACTTATGATAGCTTTCAATACAAAAATTCTGAAAATGTGAACGTACTTGTTTTGTTTTTTTGGGTTTTTTTGTAGCGTAGGTATCATAGGCAGCATAAGTGCAGGGGCTGCTGTTCTTCTGGAACTGACTGGAGTGGCATATGCTTACTGGGACATAACCAGTATATCTCAGTAAGGGTTCCACTAGCATCGGAAAAACTATATGTGCTGGCCAGTGCAGCTGCTGCGATAGCTCCAGCCTGACTCACTGATAAGAAAGGCAGTAAGAGTTGGGTATGGAAGTACTTTGCATTAAGAGCTACTTTCAGCTGTGCCGTTATTCACAAGGGGTTCCTGCAGCACATAGCTCCACGGGTTTGATTTGGCAGATTTTTTTTTTTTTTATACCAGATACCCTTGCTGACAACACCCCAGGGGGATTTGTGTCTCCTCCAAGAGTCAAACCAGGGATCATTCACTTGTTAGATAAATGTATTAGCCACTACGCCATGAAGCTGCTATGGCACATTGCACTGTTATCCTGAAAAGCACTTTACCATTTTGTTTTTAGACAGCTGGCATTGCTGTTGTGCAATCAACTATGCTCCACAGGCTAAAGTACTTGAAACGGCTAATGTTACACAAATACTGATGCTAACGTAATGTAACTAATAGTAAAGCTCGCAGTAATGTTAACAGGCTACTCAGCAACCACCCTAACATTTCAGTGTGTCCTGTCAACATAATGTTAACATTTCAAAAACATCACCAGGTCAGTGACTTCAAACCAGTTTTTTATAAAGGACTTTTGTGTTTAAACATATGCATGGGATAATCTTTTTTTTTTTCTAGGTAGTATCAAATTGGGTATTATTTTGTGTAATTCTACTTTTCTTGGTACCGACCACTAAATTCTGCTATTGAGTGAGTGCTAGTGAGTATAGCCTCAGTTTAGATGCCTAGCAGGCAGCTTATAAGGATGATTTTTAGGTCAGTCATTAGAAACATCCCCTACAGCACCCAATACTGTATTTAATGTTCCTTAATCTAAGATAGTTGTCCACACTGTCAAACTTACGGTGAAAGAAAGCTGAATAAGAACTGACATAAGCGAGCATTTAGACTAAGTTTGTTCTGATTTGCCACTCTTCTTTTTCTTTGAGTAGGTCAAGGTATCCAGCAGCTCATCATCAAATTGGGATTTTGGGGGGGTTTCTTGTGTTGATTGAGTTCTCTCATACTCCAGACCTGCACATCTGCTTAGGGTTAGGGTAAGTTAGGCATGTCGAGATCGGCTTTTCTGATTTGTTCAACCTGAGCTGACCAAAGACCCGGATTATGAAATTTCTTGTTTTTACTGGTTCAGCAGCTTGAGAATGAGGATCAGGCTGCTGAACCAGTAAAAACAGGCTTCCCCAGTTCCGACGCCAGTGTTAGCCGCAAGTCCGGTGAGAGATCTGTGTTTGCATGTGTGTTTTGTGATGTGTAGTAAAGTGAGGGACATTGATTAAACATTATTTGCATACAGTGCTCCCAGACCAGTTAAAGGACTAAGGGAGAGTGGATATCAATAATGTTAAAGATAAACTGAGTTAATTTCTTCAGAAGATGTCTAACACTGAAGGACAAACAGATTGATTACAATTGACAAATTAAAGGATAAATGAACCTGAAGTGTATTTAAGGTATTGCATCACCACATGTTGTCAGCACAACTTAATTGCACTTTGACATCGATTCTACATGTCTCACCGAGAGACATTAAAAAAGATATTCAGTTATTTTGTGCTCTGATTATGGAGGAGACTCTCCTGTCCCTCCGAGGCCTGGCAACATGATCCCAAACAGCACAGCAGACCTACCGACTCCCCTCGCTGCAGGGGTCGAGGGTTCAGGTTTTTCCTTTAATCTGTCACTGATCCGTATCTTGTTTGTCATGAAGGATGGAGACGACTTACTCGTTTCCACCCGATAAACTTGTTTGTTGTGTTTTGCCTTGTCAGACACAAATCATCATCTACCTTCACTTTGGTCGAGGTTGGCTTCACCTGAGGTCAGGGCACATTTGATAACACCTTGATATCTCCTTCTTATCGGCTATCTAAATTACAACCACCCTGGACCACCGTGGGGAGCTGCGCGAGCGCATACCAAACATACCAGTGTCACCCTTCCCTCGGTCCTTGCAGTGTGACTTGAAGCTCAGCCAAGCTTGATAAACACTGACAGTTGAAGCGAGGTATTTCCATGACTGACGGTTATTGACTCAGCGATATGGTGATTTGTTTCTGCGCTGCGGCGCAATTGATTAGCCATAAGGAAACTCAGGAGACGTTATTGGATTGCTATTCAAAAAGATTGAGTGTCAGTCTCCATCGGATTCCAAATCTCATCCATCTCCCTTTTCACTCTCTGGGTTTCTCTCTTCAGAATATATTAGTCATTTTCAATAATAACAGCCTGATATGGAGGCGTCTACTGTCCTCCATTTGATATTCTATATCCATGGCTAAATAATGATGGATCCATGGGCTTGTCTTGTTCACCTGTCACACTGTTCCTTCCTTCTCCATCTTTGTGTGTCAATGCCTCGCGGGTGCCTTGCCTGTCTCGCTTCCTTTCTATCTGTCTCCTGACTCCATGCTCTGAAATTAAGGAATCACTCCACAGACTTTACACATGACGACCAGTTTACTTGTGAGAGGTGGACTTCCACAGGTAGACTGTAAAACTGCATTTCTGTCCCTACAGGTACACTCTACACAAAGGTACGCCCTGGGGCCGCCGGGTAATTATGTGTACCTTTTCAAGGCCTACAAATCGACCCAACCAGCCAATGGTCCAGTAAGAAAGTATGTAAGTTAAATGAAAATGATGCATTTTGACAAGTTTTATCCTGTATCTCTCTTGTATACTGAGCACACAGTTGGTGCAGAGAATGGCAATGTTGCCTCACAGCAAGAAGGTTCGGGCTTAAAATGGACTCTTTGAGTACAAAGTCTGTGTAGTGTCTGATAGCACTTCTGTGAGAAAAGGTACTTGTCTGGTGAATTCACAGCAAGTGAATGGGTATCATGTGTTCTGCCTGCATGGATCTATTCAGGCACACTAGGCCTAAACCAAGTATTTCTAGTAGTGAGAACACACCTTAAGCAGACTATTTTCTGCTATGTTTCAGTGATTGAGCTGAAAAAGGCGAGAGAGAGAAATGTGTCAGTTTTGAACCCAATATGTGGCCTGTATTACTTGTTGTTCATCAGTCATTGTCATCCATCACTCTTTATTTACATGATCAGTGCAAACATCTGAAAGCTACTTTGCAAAATCAGGAATAACATACGGGCAAAATAACTTTAAAGGGACGTAGTCTCCTCTTTTCTAACTGCATGTTTCCACTCCTTATGTATTCCAGTTGAAGTAAGTCATTACTTTTCTAATACTGGGTTTTTATTCTGCCCCTCACTTCCTCCCCTGTCTTTTCTCCTATCCCTGTAAGGCCAACCTGTTTTTTAAGCCAACTTTCTTTCTGATTGCCTCTCACAAATCGAAGGTTTGACTAGCAAGTGGGTGGAGTTTCTGTGTCCACAGCCAGAGCTGTGTGAAAGTTACCGCATCAAGGATATCTCCTCTCGCTGACATCATACAGGCCCAAAACTGAGTGTTTTTAGAGCAGCCTGAAGCCTTAAAGCTTTTGGTTCACAGTGATCAGTTCAACATATGCTAACCTCATTATTTGAAACATCAGTCCTTTTTAATATCAGGATTCACTAGCATTATATGTGGTGTAGAATAAGTAAAAGCATTTTAACAGATCTGTATGCACTGAAATAACATTATATCGGTTATGACAACAGTTTATAATTCATCGTGAGCCATTAAATAAAGCTCTGGTTTCTCAGGCTCCTGCATTGGCTCGGCCAGTGTGGTAATTTTCCCAAAGTGCTTGAACTTCCTGATTTTCTGTGGTTGCATTAATAACAGATCAGAATGATCATCCTTAATAATTTCTATAGTTATTCTTCATTCATTGTTTATCCTTATGTGTGGTTTACCACAAGCATAAACCAATCATCACACATCATAATTCCACTCTTTACCATCAACCGGTGACTCATACATTTCGTGATCAGTCTTTTATTTATCACAACGTGTTCATTGCCTAATAGCATTTTAGATTGTATTTTCTTTATTTGTAACTGGTGTTTATCCAGCCGCACTCCTTTTCTTGTTTTGTTAATAATTCCAGTATTGATGACATGCAGGTGGGAAAGCCGATAGCCGTTTCAGGTTTCACGCGTGGCATGCTGGGTAATAAGTGACAGCCTGTTCTGTTGTGGGTGCACTCTGGGTACAGGTGTCATCAAAGCTGACAGTGACTAGCTCTGATTCTGGAGTATGATGTGAATTCTCTGAAGCAACCTTATCTTTTGGCTTTTCTCTTTCTAGCTGAACTTTAAGGAGACTCGTGCCTCAACAATCATCTGTTCAGTTCTATAAATCTAAACTATGTGTAATTATCTAAGTTCTTATTATACAAAACTGTGCAAAAATTCTTGCATATTCTGCGGCACAAACAGAGTTTGTACAATTCTAATGAGCTTGAAAGTTTGAAAATATTTTATATGATCACATTTATTCTTCATCACTGTCTGAACTCTCTTATGCAGGTTTTTTTTTTTGCCATTTCTTTAAGTAGTCTTCAGGAATGGTTCTCCAGGCTTGTTGAAGGACATTCAAAGCTCTTCTTTGGATGTTTCTGCCTTTTGTTCTGTTCTCTGTCAACATGATCCCACACTGCTTCAGTAATGTTGAGGTCTGGGCTCTGGGGAGGCCAATCCATGACTGATAATGTTCCACTTTGTACTTTCACTGCATTGGCAGTGTGTTTTCAGCATTGTTATGCTGAGAGTTGAAGTTGTTGCATGGTGGATCAAAATAATGCTGTAGTTTTCTGCATTCATAATTCGATCACTTTTGACAAGACCACTAACACGCCTCACTGAAATAGAGCCCCAAACCATGACACGGCCTCCACCTTGTTTTACAGATGGCTTACTAAACGCAAAGCCATGGAAACGGTCAGGTACAAGGACTGGACTGAAAATGAGTGAAAAAGCAGGAAAGGTCCAAAGAAAAACTTTTAAAAAAAACTTTCAGAACACTTAAAAAATGTACAAAAAAAATCTGGCTCCTTGGAAGCAAACTATAAAGAAATTAGGGATGACTGTGCACAGTACTGTAACTCGGGCCATAAAGTTACATGCTTCCATCTTTTCATGATTGACAGCCAACCGAAATTTTACCCAAAAAAAGACATTGTAGCAAATTTTACTGCACAGCAGTGAAGATCCTCAAGTTTCCAAAATGACCAGATCAACAAAGAAATTTTAAGGGTTGGATGTGCACATACTGAGACACATTATAGACATTTAGTGAAATAGTAAAGCTATAAAAACATTGTCTGAGGTTTGATTAGCTACATGAGTATAAACTGAGAAGGATACACAATGTGTCATCTGTGAAACCATCAGCCAGTGTTGGTTGATGCTTCCTACTTGCATTAAAGCCACTTTAAAGGGACAAAAGTGTATAAAGGCTTAAATGCCAGTTTTTACATGGCATGTCTTCTCTCTTTAGCCACTGTTTCCCACACCATCTAATTTCAAGGAGACAAAGCTACAGTCCATATTGCATTCGCTGGTGAATATCAAGGTCAGTTGGTTGCCAAAGGATGCACAATGAAGCAAATGTCATTTAAAGGTTCGTGTGAGTGCGTGTCTGTGTGTGGGGTGAGGCAGGACATTCACTTACATGACTAACACAGATGTTACCTTTGTGGTCAGAAGGCTGTAAGACAATTAGGTTTTACTAATGGGGGCCAAGTGCTTAGCTGTCTCCAACACACACACTCACACAAACACACGCACGCACGATATTGATAAGATTACCATGGTAATGTGAATACATCAGGGTAAAACCGCATTAAGGGAGACGCCTTTCTCAAAGATCCTTGCTTTTTTTTTTTTTTTTCCTTTTTAAATTGTCAGCCATCTTAGCCTGAGTGCCCTCCTCTGCCTCTTCCTATGTTTGTTAATAGAACCTTTCTTCTTTCATGTCCCCCTCTTTCCTTCTGTCTTCATGGTGTTTCTCCCACAGCAGATGCACGGTAAATCCTCCTCCTTTGTGGCTCTTCACATCGCTAACTTCCTCTTCCCATCTGTCTCCCCAACTATTTTCCTCTCACTCTTTGTCTTTCTCCATTCAGCTGAGATGCTGGCATGATGGGGGTTTTTTTCTGCAGCAATAAATAAAAAATCCTTCATCTTTCAGACTTTCTTTTGTATTTATGCTCTTTATACCCTTTGTTTTTATTGACAAAGTAAAGGAGAAAGTCATGGATAAAATGGGGTTGAATGATGAATAAACAGCTTGTTACGGGCGTAAAAAGATGGCATCATTTCAACAAACGATTAAAAAATAAGGGTCATTGTCATGAAGAGCATCCATCCATTCATTCATTCATTCATTTTTTTGCCATTTATCCAGGTTTGTGTGATGCTGGCAGTAGTCCAAGCAGACAAGCCCAGACTTCCCTCTCTCCAGCCACCTCTTCCAGCCCTCCGAGGGGACATTCCCAAGCCAGCCAAGAGATATAACCCCTTCAGTGTTCCCTCGGTCTACCCTGGAGCTTCCCCCTGGTAGGACATGACCAAAACACCTCTCCCAGGAGGCGTTCAGGAGGCACCCTAGTCAGCCGAACCACTTTTAATGGTTGCTTTCAATGTGGAGGAACGGCAGCTCTACTCTGAGAATAAAAGCAATATAAATCATACTAACACTGTATATGTAGCCAAACGTCATATTTCCTTTATGCCATAGTACTTCATTGTTACCTAAAATGTGGTAAATAACTGAACCACACTCTTAAATTGTTTGATGAGTTTCTTCAAAGTGGATAGACATCAAACACTGCATTTTATTTTATCCCTTCATGCACTCTTCTACTAACTTACATCTTCATTAAGAATCAGATTGACTCTGACCAGATGTTGGTTTGGGGATTAAAAAACAGAAGTGCCAAAAGCTGCAGTTCCTCTAATGGCCACTTGAGGCTGGCTCCAAAAGTGAGTCAGGTGCCATAGACTCCCATGTTAAAAAGCGCAATCTTAGAGCAGAAAATAAACCTGTTTATAGCATGGTACGAAAAACTGTTTTGACCTCTATAAACAGTCCTCTACAAAAACTGTACAATGTGTACATTTAATTAAAACTTACTGATTTTAATTTTGCTAAGGTTTAAAATGAGGGCATTCTGACACAGGCAGTGTCAGAGCAGTGGAGAACTGCATGTTATTTTGCAATCTATTTACATCTAGCAGCATGTTCCTGGATGGAGCCCGGTAAATGCCCTGCATATGACTTATTTAGCCAGTTATAAATACAGTACATATTACAGGTTTTATGGTTTTGCTGATGTTTACATACACAGCCGCCATCTTGGATTGATAAGCTGGGGTTGGTAGGGCTGTTCCGACTTTCCAAGTTTGAAGCCCAACTTGAAGGGGCTTTGGTATTGGAACTCCAGACTAGGAACTCAGAGTCTGACTTCCAACTTCAAACCATCAGGCATCATCTTCACTATTCCAGTCAGCGAACTGAATCTCATGACTCTGTTTGTGTTGTTGCTACCTTTTAGAGCATTTTAATGCAGTTGTCTCACCTTTAATGTGACCTACTGTGGGGTACAGAGCATCCAAAAAGTTTCTCTCTTAGTTTTGTCTCTAGTGTTTTATTTGTTTTTTTAAATAGCATTAATTAGCAGGTATGTGCATCTGTGCACTGCACTTTTGGTACTAAATTAGCTCTGTACCCTCTCATTTAAACACATTCACTTCTGGCTCCAAAAAACAGAAAAAAAAAAAACAGCATGATGACTCAAAATGCTGAAACCAGAAACCACCAGTTGTACTAATGATTTTTATACATCCAACTTTTACATAAAGTCTACACTTCCAGCTGAATGCTACAGTAAGCATGAGGAAAATTAGAACGTACTCCTTCAGGCTAATGCTTATTTGGTTTGTGCTATAACCCGGCATTAAATGTGTTAACACTGAGGAAAATATGGATTAATGCCAATTTTAATCTTTGAGGAAAATGAGCCATGCAGGGAAAGCAGTGTGTTGACTTTATCCACAGTATTAATGCACGCTATATAATCGATTGCCCGTGGATGATGTAATAACATAATGTGTCTTCAGTCACAGTTAGAGCATGCATACATAATGACACAATCCTTCTTGTTCTGTTGCGCGTTGTGGTGGTACATAAAACTGCAGCTCCTTGCCGTGCAACACTTTTATCTCCCTCCTATGAAAGAAAAAAAACCCTCACTCTCTCTCTCATTAGGATGCACTTGTCCTCCAGTGTTTTCTCTCCCCAGTTTGTCGAGTGCTGTTCTTTCTCTCAGAGGCCAAGTGATAAAGGCCCCACAGAGTAAACAAGGCATGGAGAATGGCCTCTTGTCTTTTTTATTATTGTCTACTAATGCAGCACTCATTCGTGCTGTGATGAAGCAGCGTTGGAGCCCACCTTGCGAGGGGCGGGGAAGCCGTCATACGCAGTCTCATACAGACTCAAGCTGTATACAAGAAAGACAAACACTAAAACATGCCCATTTACATGCACACGGGAGTCTCC
>VVHJ01014835.1:27655-45494 GCA_015107715.1 Tylochromis polylepis | reverse complement strand
GAATTCCCTGGCTTCCACCAGTCTGTTATGACAAAGGGAGTAAAGGCAAGCAGCACTAGGGTAAAGGCTCCAGTCTCCTAATGAGCTTCTCTGTTCCAGTATGTTGCATAAACCCATTACCTCCCAGCACATTACCTCATTCATTTCTTATATGTGGATAGCTCTCCTCTCCCAAGAGCATGGCATTTCAGACACGGATCGTGGTATACTGCATGAACATACACACTTGTAAAGTCTCAAAGTAAGAGTCTATAATGTTTCTGTTTCATACAGCTATTGAGTTGACCCTGAGATATCAGCAAAACACAGAGGGGCGAAAAAAGAAACTCCACTGGCAGGAGATCTATTATTTGGAGAAAAGACAAAGAGAGAAAAACAGAACACGAGAAGGAAAGAAAATGTCTCCTCTTGCAGTAGCATTATCTCAGTATGTGGCAACTATTGCAGTGTGGGATGAAAGACACAGGAGGGCGAGAGCTCCACCGTGCCTCAAGCTAATCTGTGGATGCAATCCAAGATGATGGGGTCCCCAGATTATCGCGCAATTTGTCTGATGGTTGAGTTTAGTAGGTTCTTAGATAAAAACAGGCATTTCAGCAATGAACAATTCTCAAATTATAGCTTGAACAAATAAAGCCAGTTGCTAAAAAACACTAGGGTTCAGAGGAATTTCGGGGCCTTGTAATGGCTCACATGATAAGTACGGAACAATGCACATTCCTCAGCTCTAATTTCACCAATCGTCGTGCACCAACTTCTAATCGTGTCTGCTTTGCCATTTTTTTTCAATCACCGCTGAACGGCGGTCACTTCCTACGGTCGTCTGGATCGCATTACTAGAAAAGGAACAGATTTTGCCTGATTTTAAACTGCTGGAAGTCTTTAAGCGTCTAGGCAGTACAAACAAATCCATCAAAGAAGAAGCAACTGGAATTTCCCCCATTCAGCAGAAAAACTATTTTCATTCACTAATTATTTTCAATGGCAGTCACTATGAAAAAAAAGGAAGCAAAGAAAACATTCTGCAAAATGTTTTACTGGAATGAGTGGGATCACGCTCTTCGAGCCCTTGGAAGGCTTTTAATGTGAAGCAGCTGTACAGGAAGTATTGCAGCAAAAAAGATCAAAGTAGTGGTAGTAACTGAAATTTCTGTTTTCAGCATAAATAATCTTTTCATTTGCAAATTATTTCTACTTTTACCTTGCAACTCTGTTTTATCCATAACTCTTCCATAAGTCTTCTGACTGCATATAAAAGATGGGCATTGGTAACGCTACATTTTGAAGACTAAACATTAGCATTTTCACCATCACCTTGTTGGTTTTTGGAGCCAGAAGAAGAGGGTGGGGTGCTGCCTGCTAAGTTACCCGTTAATGCTAGCATGCTTGGTTAGCAAGTTGCACACATACCTGTTAATAAGATACTAGGATTTCAATCAACAAAACTTGAGCAGAAAAAGTCTTGGGCATGTTATTTGTCAAATAATTCAAATAATCAAAGAGTTAAATAGTCAAATAATAACTCCACAAAAGTGTTTGAGAGATCCAGTTGAGTGATTCATATTACTGTATGAATTAGGCGACAGCGGTCGAGTCCTGCTCTCCATGTCAGCGTGCGTGTCAGTTTAGCAGCCATGTCTCCAACTTTAACTCCTAAAATTATTTAAATGAAAGACTTATTTAAAAAAAAAAATCACCTCTGTACAGCTGTACAGAGGTGTACAGGGTGCCGCTTGGTCATATCCAGCACGTTTAAAACACTGAGCAGGATGTACTGAGAATTAATTATGGAATAAAAGTGAAAAGAAAAGAAAGTCTGAGAGTGATCATAGGAAGTGTGTAGGCAATATATTTAAGTATATAAATATAGTTGTAAAACAGGAAATACTAAGAATAAAGCTTGTCTCCAGAGAAGAGTAGCTCTCTTGACAATTTATGCCATTACATTCAGGCATAGGATCATCAATGATACACCCATCTACCTTAAAGAGACACAAATGTGCACATAATCTTTCCAAAGTCTTCATAAGCATGTATAACACACTTTGACCCACGCTTGTGCAAATCAAAGATATGACTGGCTTTCATGTAACAAACCACTTTAAAGAGAGTTGTCTTGATTGATTGTGGAATCACAACGAATAAATCTTGTCAAATATCAATTAGGCCATACTAATCCTCTGTCTTTTCCCAACCAGAGAATATTTATGCCTGTGGAAGACAATATTAAATTACTGCGACAGCCGCTGCTATTCACAGCAGCTTCACATGTGCCGTAAACCGAGAACACGCGTGCTAGCTCGCGCTCTCGGAAGCATTTATTCAAATTCTCCGACACCTTAGCTGGAGATCGGGCGAGTCTTAATTCCAGCTCGGTGTCAGAACACTTTATTTTGTCGCCGTAAATCAAAAATGATCCCAGAAACAATGGGCCTATTTCTCAAACGGACACCGGCTCATTCCATACTGCAGAGGGAGACTGTGGCTCTGAATAAAGCACTCAGTATGGCACGAGTGTTCACATGGATATCAATATTTAATCAGAGTTAAAGGCAGCTGCAATTCACAGAGACAATAGATGGGAGTTTATATGGAGTGCCATTGCCATCAGCCAAACCATTTTTGGAGTCTGCATGACTTCCTTGGCACTTAAATGACAAAAATAAACAATGATCCAATCAAGGCCAAGTGGGATTCTGCACCACGAGCCTGGATGCAATAACTAAATCTTCCGACATTACAAGTGATGAAGAGAATAACGTGAGATCCTGTCTTGTACTTAGTTGATTCATCGCTCATATTTACCACTCCTATGGCAACGAGCACAGAGGACACTGATGTCTGTTGTCGATGTTATTGTTTGTCAGGCTGAGTCAATAAGTAATGTTTCAATCTGAGCCATTTGGACTTTGTTAGAGCGCCGATCACAGCCCTCACACATCAATCAAAGCAAACACTGTGAGCAAATGTGTCCCCTGTTATAATTGGATGCAGCCCTTTTTTTCTATCACACAGTGACAGCGTATGCAGCGCTGGAAAACTGTAATGCAAGCCGCAGTGAATCATTCCGTTTGAAGCGGGAATGTCTGCAATATGAAATCCATATGAATGTTTCAAACCCTCCTCCAAGTTTCCATTAAAAGAAAAAGAATCTTCTAATAAACTGCCACAGAAAATTGTCACCATCTTTCTCCTCCTTCAAGGGAGGGATGTGAGGCTTGGTTTGGCTACTGTCCCCTGCATGTGGATCCCTTCTCTCCTTTACTTTCTTCCAAAGCTAAGTTAAAGAAAGAGCATCAAAATCCCAGCTTTAATAATTGAGGGAGAGACTGCAGGGTACTCTGCTCAGGCCTTCTTGATGTGAACAGTCCTTAAAAGATGCATGGATGCCTCCCCAGAGGGAGATGGAAGGGCTTCATGGAGCCAATGCTCTGTACACTTAAAGATTATGTGTGCATCCGCTAAAGCAAGATGACCAGAAAAATGCTCAGAGGACCATTATTCTCCACAGAGTGGTTTGAGGGATGGGCACCAAGCTAATAAGATGCTATCAATATTCATGCCTTTAAATCAATTATATCCACATGTACTTCAAATGCAAATCGTTTGGCAAGCGAGACATTTTCAGAGTGACTGTGCAGACTGCAATAATTGAATTCAGGAGATACAAAGCTAGGTAAACAAGCACTTAGACACAGACTTAGCTTTAGAGGAAGCGCAATAAGGATTCCAGTAAACATAAATGTGTCAGCTGTTTACAGCAAACACATTCAGGGGTTTCTAGTTAACTCCGGCTGGAGCTCAGGCTGTGCCTTTAAAATGTAATCTCTGACTCAGATGTATCGCTTTCTCCTCACCCCACCATTAAGGCTAGGGCCTAAATTATTGATCCCCTGCCTTCATCAGCATAGCAGTCACGTCCGAGCGCAGGGGATCTAACTCCGGCTGTGTCCCCACGCTCCAGCCACTGAAATAATTAGGAGGAGTTCTCATTAAGGGAGAATGAAAGGTTGAGAACGAGAGGAGGGGAGAGCAGCCTGAGGGGCATTCTGGGTGTTTAATGTCTTCCCCTGGGCCTCCAGATCATTCTGATCAAATCCTGAGGCTGTGTCTAAAGACGACAGGCCGTGCCTCAGGAAAATACGCGCTCTGCGTGGACACACAAATAATACATCAAGACATCAAGCGAGAGGAGCGATGCATGAATAAAAATGCAACATTGTGCAACCGGATTAATAATAAATCGTCAGCATTTGGATCGATAGCACGAGTGCATAGCCTCAGCTGTATACATAAGACTAAAAAGGCTACTATACATGCAGTGTGAACGAAGTGGAGCTCAGCTTGTTTTTATTTTTGCTGCTGAGGGAATCCACAGGGCTTTGGTGCCCCAAGGTAGTTTCCTTCTTAACGCTTAGTGAATCATACAGCCAAATATTCCACACACTATCTGTATACGTGTGTGTGTGTGTGTGCTGTACATAGAATGCAAAATGTTGCCTCTGAAGAGAGAGGTTGAAAGTAAAAAAAGAACATGAATTAATTGAGAATGGCAGCGTAATGAATATTTGATTTGTAACTATTTATGGAAGCCAAAGACGTTTTAGGCTGTACCGAAAATAACAGCATGCTATATGTGCCGCCACTGCACGGGGGGGGGAAATCACCTTTGATTTTAGTCACTCTAGGACTAGATTAGACCAAAGAGCTGGCAATATGGAACTCGCCTCATTCATTTTTCAAAATAAGAGTGCATTACAAAGAAATTGCATTGTCATGTCTCTCTGTAGAAGGACACACTGAGCAGTGCCTGTAAACTGAGTTTGTGAAGGAGCGAGCACAGGAATTTGCATGCTACAGTTACATTCGTGCCAAAATGGCTTTCCCAACGACTGGTGAAGTCCATGAATCTTTTTGTCACATTGTGCTTTTGGTGTCGGCTCGCCTCACGCTGCGACTCCCAAGCTCTCTAAGTAGCTCAGTGTCGAGGCCACACCCCTCGTTAGTGGGGAGGGTTCATTATGCAAATGATCCTGCTGGAGCGGTATCAACGAGGCGCACGCTCCGTTATCATTTTCTGCCGCCGGGGCTCTTCTTCTCCCCGATCGCTCATACGGAATCATGGCCTAATAGCATCCCATTAACATAATTGCCAGCACAACTAGTGTTCCGTGTCTCAGAGCCACTCTGCTGCTCTTCCAGCCGAAAAAGAGGGAAGAGGACGGGTGAGGGCGAGGATGAGGGGGGGGAGGTAGAAAAAAAATTTAATTAAGCCAACGCATAGGCCACTCCCTCCCACAGTAAATGTGTGTTTTCCTTTCTTCTTTTTTCCAAACAGGCAAGAGGGCAGAGCTTTTGTTTCCAGGAGACCTTGAGAGTCTCCCTGTGCTCCTGAGGAGCCGGCGAGGTGCTCAATATTCCACTGATGAGCTCACAGCAGACGCCAGAATCATGCCCAAACCCAGTCTGCCAGGCAAAATAAAATCCCCATTATTTTTTAATTAATCCTTAATTAAAATATATTACAGCGCTGATTCCGCAAATCTCTCTAATGTGAAGATGCAGCCCATTCGAGCATATTTACACATCTTTAATTAACGCAGCACATTCTTTTAGCCTAACAAGCCGTGGACTTTTAAGTGCCAAGGTGGACCAAAACACGGTCGTGACTGTGCAGCGTACGGAGATGCTGTGAAGGAGGCGCCTTCAAACACTCCCACAACACAACACAACCCCATCCACTAAGGATGCACCACAGGGTTCTTTTGTAGCTGGTGGGTGTACCGTCACTCAGTCCATTAAGGGACTGCAGCATCAGCTATAGCAGTGAGGGGGAATAGTTGCAGCAGGAAGCCATAATCATGTGCTGCGCTCCTCCTGCATGCTGCCATTACCACGCCCCCAGCTCTCCTCTCTGCACAGCCACCCGTGCTGCTCTGATGAATTGATTGACACCATTTTCCATCTTCCTGCGCTGTCAGAGAGCCACACAAGGAGGCCTGCTCCTCTGGCTCTCAGGCTGCAGCACTGTGGTCACTTCTGAATGGTCCCCACTGGGAAATAGACCCACACACTTTGACAGAGAACTGGCGTCGCTTTGCCTGAATATGTGCCTTGTATAGTCACAAAGTAAAAAGAAAAAGAGAGAAACAAATGATACCGCAGATTTACCAGAAACACAAGCGCTCATCGTGAAGGCGCTATCAGTGTGGGCTGAACGTAAGAAATCTGTTTCCCCACTGCAGCCTCACAGCTCAATAACACGTCTGGCCTCGTTACGCTTATCACAATGACAACTAAATAAGCACAATTAGCAGTCACCCGGGCATCCACACTGCTGCCGATTTCACTCCCCAAATTATCCCGGAGATCCCAAATCGTAAAACGTAACAATTCCTCATCAAGCGATGCTTAACAATCACACACATCGAAAACCAAAAAGAAGGTTAAAGCAGCATGTCGACATCAGACACAGCTCTTGTGTTGTAGCATCAAACTCATTGCTGCGCCACGGAGGTGTTTTTGTCTATTGTTGTTGGCTCATTTTTAATTAAAAGATTAAAAGTTCGTTTGTTCTCAGTGGTCAGGAAATCAACACTGTCTCAGTAACAAACTTAAAAACAAACATAAACACACACAGACACATTCAAACCGTTCCCTCGCTCTCTTGCTCTCTCTCTGCAGCCTGCTTTAATTTGACACCTTGAGCTGGGGTAACTAGGTGGGGAGTGAGGAGCCGCAGAGGAATTCATTAGGCGCGCCACTGCAGGGTCCTGGCTCAGAGCGTTAATGACATTGGAGGATAGGGAAACGAGACAGCCCAGACGTAAAATGAAATAAACATGAGGACTGTCAGTTCTGACAGCACCAGCAAAGGGGACAGAGTCATTTGGGCCGGAGACCTTCAGCCCGGAAGATCAGACCAGACGGCTTTTGGACCAAAACAATATTAGTGTGGGAGCACAATCATCCTCACCAGGCACTTAGATTAACACTGACAGATACTGTGTGTGTGTGCGTGTGTGTGTGTGCGCGTGCGCCCGCCCGTGCGTGTGTGTTTGCCTGCATTGATCTTTCAGGGTTTCGCTCTTCATATCATTAAAAATATCCATCACTTGGTGCTCCTGCAGCATTCAGATACACGACTGCAATTAAATTATTAATGTCACAGCAGCCCCCCACCCCAGCCCACCCCTTCACCTCCCACCACCACTGCCATACAAATGCACTCTTAATGTGGCTGCTGAAAGACATTAAATATACAGCAATCTTTGTCTGGCTTCACCCTGGATCAATTTAGACGACTACAAAAATAACACATGCAGGGGAAAAATAGAGATGCTGGCCACATAGCATGAAGACACGGGAACGGGGACAGCGCTCACTATTTCATGTCACTTCTTTGAATAAAAATGTCATGCACTGGCAGGTAGATCAGGAACAGAACAAGGACAAATTTGCTTCTAAAATGAGGCAACTTTACTATGTTTTTTTCTGTTCTCGCTTTGTCTCTCAGCTTAAAAGATCCAGAGAATAATTTTAAATGGTAAATGGACTGCTATTAATGCTTTTCCAGTCTTAACAACCACTCAAAGTGCTTTAAAACTACACATTCAGTATTCACACCGACTCACACACACACACACACACGCACAGTACTTTATGCACTTACATGCTTTATTTATCGCACACACTTGCACTTATACACCAAGGGAAATATAAGGTTCGGGATCTTTTCCAAGGACATTTCAGCATACAAACTTGAGAAGTCCGGATAGGCTTCTGAGTTGCACCACCCACAGCTCATTTTACGGCCATGTTCAAGGTGTACTGCACTCATGATCAGTGCTGACTCAATAGTCTGCTGAGGCCACGGGCGAAAATTCACAGCCCCCCTCATTCTGCATTTGTCACCATTATATTCCGGTAATAAAAGAAATGCGCACTGGGATCAGTCACGTCACGGCCAGCGGGGCTTGACTACTACGCTACGCTGCTAGCTATCTAATGTTAAACTGCAAAATAAAGAAACGAAAACATGTGACGATAGTGGAAGTTAGGCCATTGAAGTGTCTCCCCCCACATTTACGACTAGAGTAGCAGCTTCTTTTACTTTTTCTTCGCCTTATATTTAATTGTTATCATCAGCCACATGTCTGGTGATGATGAGTTGACAGCCCGTACTTTCAACAACTGCAGTAGGGTTTAGCGATTAGAGGATTACATCTGCTATTGATGACTGGCGTGATTTTTATTGTTTAATTTTTGCTAATTTAATGGTCTGCCTCCTTGAGAATTCAAAACATTAAATAATTCACTTAAACTGAATAATGCTGCAAGGTGATCACCCCTTCTCTTTGTATTGGCCCATAGCTGACAGGTATACAGAGATGCTCACTGGGATTCTCATCATATACGAATAGTGATTGCAGCCCTGTGGAGAACTGCCATTGCGTGGCCACGTCACATGGTCACACAGTTAAGTAGTTAAGTTGAATAGAGCACCAGTGTAGAAATGGGTGTTCCTGTATCTGAGCTAACATGCTATCAGAGCTCCTGCTAGGCTAGCTTGATTGCATTTAACTGACACAGCCACATATTTAATGATCATCGAATAACACATATTATCCTCACATATTTGCTCACGTAAAGTCGGCAAAGCTCATTCATTTAGGCCCTTTGGGATGCCAGTTTTCTCTGATTTAGAACAAAAATAAAGCCAAATACGTCGGTTTGTACTAATTTTTTTTACAATAAATGAAAATGTAAGAGTGTGAGCACACAGAGGGAGTACCTGTACACTTGTACATATGTTGGACTGATGGTGGATGATTGGAAAATTTTTTAACATAACGCCCAAACCTACACTGTAGTACAGTTGCACAGTATTCTACATGCTTCGAAACCAAAGCTAGACAGATTTCTCCATAGCTGCTTTTGGACAATTAAAAGAAAAGTGTGTTATCAGCTAAAAGGCCTGGACTCTATACAAAGAAACAACAATGCATACAAAGAAACGAGTAATTCTTTTCGAGCACGACTGAGTGCGGTCTGTGTTTGGAAGGCCTCTTCATAAGAGCCTTTTATCCTCGTTCCTCAAAGGACACAATAAAGCTGTCAGTCAGTGTGTCAGTCAGTCAGGACTCAGCCCCAGTCTGTAATGCTTTCGGACTGGGACAGTCTCCTCTGGTGGATGCTTCGTATCTGACACGAGCGCTCTCACACAGCTGATGGAGCTGCGGTCTCTTGCGATATGGCGACTGTGAATGGGTGGCACAGATGACCCTTCTTTCCAAGCTGCTCAGCTTCAAATATAAGGCTCTGTTGCAGTAGGCATCTGCCTCGACGAATGTGGGGGGAGGGGAAGGAGAGGTGAAGGGAAAGGACTGGGTTGTGTGTGTGTGGGCGGGGGGTTGCTGACACCTGTCTCTCCTAGGATGAGCCCGCCTTTGTGACGTGGGAGCCCGGGTTGGCTGTCGGGACAGGCCCGAGACAGATATGACAGGGCCGCTGACAAGGGCCAGGCTGCACGCTGGGAGCAACACTGCAGCCCAACACAAACAAGACTCCTGCTCTCTTCGCTGGGCCTGCAGTGAGAGGCAGCTGAGAAGCTTCAGTCAGCGTGCACTGAAAGCAATGCTGGAATCTCAGCGCTGGTAATCAGTGTTGCACGGACGGACCTCTAAGACACGAAGACTGAACGGCAAATGCGGCTTTAGCTGTGTTAGTGGCAAAGGATCCATGCTTCTCTGAGACTAAAAGCTCAGCAGACAAAGGAGTGCTCTCCTCTGTGCTGGATCTGTTCATTATGTCAGCCTCGCTTGGCACGCTTATGTATCTGAGCTCCATTCCAAAGCAGACGCCTCCTAATTGTTATCGGGTCTGTGTTGAGACAGTCTAAGCAGAGAGACGCTGATAAAAACTCCCCTGGAGCTGATGAGACTTCTCACAAACAGCTGCAGAACTCAACAAGCTCTGGAAGTCGAGGTACAGTGGCGGGCGGGAAGGCAGCAGCAGTGCAACTCGCCTTGCTCTCTGACCACAGTTAGAACGATGTGACAAATCGGCCTAGTTTTTCTTTTAATTAATCATGCCTTGCTGACAGCTACCTGTGCCACACATCATCATTAGTCAGGAGGAGAGGAAGCCCCAGCCACATATAATAAGAGAGGAGGACACGCCTCATTAACTAATTTTCCTCCATTTATTTTTTAAAGCAACAAAGCTATGGTAGAAGCAATACTTACACCTGGATCTGATTTACCAATATGTATACAGCCAATCACATCACTCTGTCCTATTTATACTAGCGGACTATGCCACAGTTTTCACATGTTGTCTGACTGCCAGTTTGACAACCAGTGTAATAAATGAGTATAAAACTAACTTTTGTCAACAGTAACCGATTTCTATAATATCCACAGCAATTATATCACGAGCCTGATTTGTAAATTCCTTTAGATTAGTTAAAACAGGAAACTACTCTCTGGATTTTTATCATTTTCTTAATTTATTTTGTAGAATAGGGTTAGTACGAAATACAAAATACACTGATAATGAGACAGTGATGTTTTAAAATAAAACTTTTGAAGCATGTCTTTCCTTCATTTAATAAGCCATTATTCCTTGGTTAAGGCTGGAGTTTTCTGGCTATATGGATTTTAGACAAACCTCTACATTGGCCACAATGAATTAAAAGACAGATTGGATTAGCACTGCTGTTTTGGTATTGTAATATTTATTTTTTAGACTAAAGTGAGATCGAAGTCAACCATATCTCCTAGAAATTCTATAAAAACAAAACAACACGAAAACCCTTAAATCCACTCCGGCACTTTATACATCTCAAGATGATGTCATGTTTCTAAATTTAACCAAGCCATTTATGCACCACTCACCAAAAACCTGGGAAGACGACTTTACCGGACGTCTAAACAACGTGAGATTTGGTTAACCAGTGAAAAGCAGCAGATTCGAACCCAGTGAGAATCTGGGTCTGCTGTGAGACGCCATTCACCACCATGCTCCGATAGCATGTAGCAACAATATGTTTAAACTGTCCAGAGGACAGATGACCTCACCACACAACACAGATCGATTTATAACCCCACGAAACCCATAACATTACATGCAGATGTATGTAAACAGCAAAACAAGTCTTTATATTTCAAAAAGTATTGCCATCAGTAATGCTACTCTGTGCATGAGAAGTAAATGTCGTGTGACTGGTTGATCACAACGGTTTCACAACCAAATAAAATGTCAATCAAGTGTTGTATGAAAAAAAAAAAAAAAAGATACACGCTTTAAGCCAGACAATGTGCTAGGTGTGACGTGGGTGTCTACCAAACCTTCATTTTTAGATTTAAAGCGACGTGTTTTTGAAGGGAACAACTGGCCAACCAGACAACAGCGTCCAAAGACATCTGGTGCTTTGTGGGCAGCGACGGGATTACTAGGAGAAACAGTTGCCCAAGTTGTAATAAGCTGATAAAAACCCTCCAAACAACCCACTGAATTCATATCACAGGATCTAAATGGCTTGTATGTGCATCCATGTATTCGGTGTGTTATTATTTAGACTCTCATCTGTTTGACTCCTTCCACACTGAAATAATTAATTTAATTAAAGGGCAAAACACTGTCCACAGACCGCTCCACAGGAATGCACATGTGTGACAACAAAAGTCATTGTTCCAGTCTCTCGCAGAGAACTGATGCTGCCTCTCAGCACTGGGAAGCCTGCAGATGATTGACAGCTCCATCTTTATGGAGGCCATCCAACAAAAAGGCAGAAAGAGAGAGGCCATCCCCGCCCACTGAGCTGAAGGCGCTTGGAGACCAGTAGAGATAAAAAAAAAAATTTAAAAAAGGCAAAATCAACCGTCTTAAAGGCAAACAAGAAAAGCATGGCACCTCTCAGATTCTCTTTTCTGCTCGCTAATACTGATCCTCGACAACTTCTAATTGGACTCGTTGTTTATCACAGACAGTCCAAGGTTTACCTTCCATGCAGATAGTTTAACAGGCTTCCATATGTTATCTAATCCACAGTGTTTGTCCTATTTTACCCATAAGGAGATAATTACCGGCTTCATAAGGCGATAAACAGCTTCTTACATCGAAGCTCTTGTATCCAAAGATCACGTACCCAGGATGCGGTAGGTACAAATAAACACAATCGAATCGCTTCCATTTGCAAGGCAAAAATATCTGAGGTGAGATAGACTGCATGAATTTGGAAAGAGGGTTGATGGATATCATCTACAACACTGAAAAAAAAAAAAAAAAGCTGTTAGGGTAATAGCCTTCCTGAACTCACACAAATAAATGTTCCACAGCCTGTGCTGACACAGTTAAAAATGAAGAGAAATGTAGCAATGTAAAATTCTCTACAAGCTGTTAATATTTCATGAGTAGCCATTCTGACACTGTCAGTGCCTACCTAATTTGTATGGCACGCAAGGAGAGGGGAAGGGAAAGCCGGGGAAGGGAAGGAAGAAAAAAAAAAAAGAGGGAGAGGCGGATGGAAGTGGGAAGAAAAAGAAGAAGATATAAGATAAAGGTGGAAAAGTGTCTCCAAAAAGATTTCAGTCTGCGCTGAGCTGGCTGACAGTGAATTTTTTGGAAGTCAGCATGGTACAAAGAACATTTGAAATGGCCCATTTAACAGCACCGTACTCCACTCCCAGCCGATGCCACCATTTGCATACTTCATATCAGATGAAGATGGATGGTGAAAATCAGTGTCACTGAGATGAGCGTTTTATCAAGGTTACACTATCCTCCAAACTCCTAAAACCTCTTTATCTCATCTCTGTTGTCGGAATATTAACTTATCAACACAATCTCTTTACAGCGGAGGCAGGAGCAGAGCGGATTTATCAGCTAGAAGAGCAATGACAGGTCGGCCAGTCGGCTGTTAGAAATACAGCTAATGATTATTTTGATTATCAATTATTATCCTGATGTTTTTGTTTATTTTGGCTGATTAATCGAGCAATTTATAAAAGGTGTAAATGTTGGAATAACGGTGCAATAATAGTGCTAGAGAAAGAGAAATTAATCGGAAAATGATTTGTCACTGGTTGGATTTTTTTGGGCTGTTCTTTTAAAATTGTTTAGCAGCATTACCACAGGCTAACGACCCCTGCACCTGATGCTCTCCAAGGAGTCTGTCAGCGGTCTAACTTCAGGATCACTCTGTAAAATGTAACTTTGTATAAGAAAAATTACAAAATTAAAATGCTTCCTGTTATCAAGTATAGACTGATGGCGGACTGTGCCGATTTCTTGGATAAAGGAACATTACATTAGACCAACAGAGGCTGTCAGATAGCTTATTTTAGCTTGTTTTGCAGCATTTTGTAGCTTGTGGTATCCTTCTTTTTTTTTTTAAAGAAACAGTAGACACTAAATACCAGCCTGAATTCCTTGGTAGAAAAAACAACTGAAAACATGACATTAGCATTGGAATTATATAAAGCACGCTGACGCTTCGTATTCCTTTGGTAACGTTAGCATCACAGCTAAAGGTATGACGGGGCAACAGGATAAACGCGGGTGAAATCTAAGATAATTTAGAAATTATTTATTTGGTAAACTTATTCAAAAAGCGTTTGCAAAAAAAAACCCCATTGTGTAAAAAGTGAATCCATCGTCAGTTCTATACTATTAACTGTTCAATCAATTAAAATTTATTACATTCGTCACGCCGGTGCAAAAGTCGTGTAGCTGTCACAGTGACAGTGAAATAAAATGAACGTGATTTAGCAAACTGGTTCAGTTTTTTTTAAAGAAATAAAAACCGTCTTTTATGCTGACTTCACGTAAGACTCAAATATCAGCCGTTAGAATTAGGTGTACCTTTAATTTTTAAAAAATAAAAAAATTGTGTTTTGTTTGTATTGAAAAACAATTTTAACATACAAATGTAACATTTCAGAGTTCAGTAGGTGCACGGCTTTAACAGAAGCGCTTATTGTCTCGCTTGGATGGAGCAGTGACCCCCTTGTAGAGTATTAATGAGCCCATTTCTCCTCCTCCAGACAATCCTGGCTCAAACAATGTTCACATCACAACCTTTCCAGCTCTGCAATCCATGTTTAGTGAAACATCATTATACTTTTTGCTGTCAGCCTACAGAATCCTTCCCTTTGTGTGCATGATTAGCTGCTGGTTCCTCATTATAGAGGTGCAGATCCATTTCAAGCCTTTGTGACTCCCACCTTTACTTCAGTCCACTAGTCATAAAAATGTCATAGCAGCTATAGAACACACAGGCCACAGCGAGATCTAACAGGAATCACACACTCAGGGCCAAATCCAACAGGGCAGACACGGCTGGTGGTCACACTTTAGAGGTCGGCAAGGAATCTCTGCATATGACTTTCCGCATGCTCACCCTTTCCAGCCTCCTGACACCAGTCTGAAAGTGACTTCAACCAAGAACACATCCTCCGCTCACTTCCCTGGTGTGATGTTGCACCGCAGAGAGAAAATGACAGACCATTTATAAAAACAGGAAGAGCAGCTAACTACAGTAAGCATAAGCTATTTCTGGAAGAGGATGTCTGCAAGTAACAAAGAGCTGTCAAACTCTAACAGGTCCACAGTGAAATGAAATAAGTTGAAATAAATATAATTAAAAAGCTATCTCAATGCAGAGAAACTTGAGGTTTTGCATCTACGTTCCCACCTGCTGCGACCCCTGCTGATGCTGCAGACGATCACACTCCACGCTTTAAGTTTCCCTCCACGTCGCTGGTGTCTGTGCTGGGAAGGCATCCAAAGCCACAATACATTTCTGCTATGGAACATTTGTTTCCTTTCAGGGGGGCACAGGGCCCCAACATGCTCCTTCTACATTTTTCTGTCCCACCACATTGCATGACAGTTTATTTTGGGAAGCGCAGGTTGGCACCTGAGACACAAAGCTGACAAAGCACTAGGTGTCACTTCAATGAGGCCAGTTGGTTCCATGACAATGCCTCTGGCCGTGCAGTCCTACAAGATGGACAACACTGCGCTGAATATCTTGGCGAAGTAGGAAAGGAGGAAAAGAGGCATCAGCTGTTTGCACAGTTTCATCTTCAGAGGGGGATAAAGCGGCATGCAGATTCTAAATCTGAGGCTGTCGCAGTAGGGATTCCACCTCAGATTACTGGACATTAATAAAATCTGAACTGCTGTGATGGACTGTTCACCCGCTGAGTGTGTTTCCTTGGCTCCCACCCAATGCCTGCTGGGAATAGATCCAGCACATCCAGCTCCCTAAATAGGAACAAGTGGGTAAGACAATAGCTGGATGAATGAAAATCCAAATGGCTGAGAAAACAACGCACACAAAAGAGGACTGTAGAGCTGAGGGGTTTTTTTGGGTTGTTTTTTTCACCACCTTACTTGAGTGACAAATAAGGACCGGCTGAGAAATTCTGGGCCGATGTCAGTGTTTGAAATATGCTTAGCCAATATCCGATGCCAAGGTTTATTTTTTCCATCTGTCTTTTTTGTTTTTGTTATAAATGCGAAAGTTAAAGAAACTTATTATAAAGAAATAGCTCTTACAGGGTTGACCACTCACGGCTGACCAGCTACAACCTGGCCAATCAGCTCCAGATATAAATGATTCTCTGGTGATCATATTAGCCTATGTCACATCTCCCATGCACTAACTGGAACCACTCCAGCTGGGGACTGATTTGGATGATGTCTCCAAACTAGCTTTCTCACGATGCTAACCCTATAAAGCCAGTAATCTGGCAGTGCAGCCTTTCCTCTCTCCTCATCTTCATGTTCAGTTAACTGGGTCCGAGGTCTTCTCTTTTCTTTCTAGAGGTAAATTTAAGGAAAACGACACGAAAGAAATCCCACCGCCAACTCGTGTTTTGAAAGCGTAATTACAAGGCGATGAATAGGACTTGGGAAAAAAAATGGATTTGGCAAGTCAGACTTTTAGAAATCTAAATAGCAGCGGGTGCATCTATAGTGGTGTGTTGGAGACCGTTCTCACTCCCGAGGCGTAACATAGCGACGTTTTTGTCACGTCCCAAGGCGTCAAATGTTACACGAAAGGTAACCGTCCACGTCCCTATGATACGCTCCGGATTGTGGATGGAATCCATGAGAATGACGCTCCCAGCGGTAACACACAGTCCAGCCGTGTATTCCAGCCCTAACCCTAACCTTACCCCTAACCCTAACCACAACCTTAATCCTAATGTTAACCACAACCTTAATCGTGTCAGATAGTGTTTTCCAAAGCGATTCATGATGAGAAAGTAAAGAAAAATTTAAAAATGTACATATGTAGATTGATTCCAAACAGTTCTCATGTTTTCGAACGCGTAACACAGAGACGTGTTGGGTGGCCGAAAGCGTAACATACTGACGATTTGTCAAAAGCGTCGGTATGTTACGCTTTGGGATGAGAACATGTTGCGTGCTAATATTACCAGTAGGCTGTTGTGTTTTACAACTCTGGAAACAAACTTACTTGCATGACAGCAATTAATTGAGATTTTTCCATCTACGGTGTCAAATCCAAAAATGTTACGTTATACGGCCTGGAAGTACATGAGGGGCAGCTTCTGCACACTGAGACGCTTGTGTGGTGAAAACTGCCAACTGCATCAGCTAAATTAACATTAGTCCTATATATCCAGATATCAGGAAGCGAAGTCATGTAAGGATTTATTTTTAAATTGGAATCTTTTAAGCGCTCCGTTTACTCCTTATGGATTAACTAGAAATATCCATAATATCCAGATCATGTAGTAATTTTCAAGAATGTTAACAGTCCCTAAAATTTAATGATAGCGGAGCATTACGTCATCTTGATTTTCAGATTGTCCTCCACCTTATCTCCTTCCTTTGGTTGGATTACTTCTTTGTCTGTCCTCAAAACTTCCACTCTGACTGTGGAAAAATCACTCCGCATGAATACATACCAATATATACCAAAGCATCGGAATCATACAAATTAAATTCAGATTTAATTTCTTTAAGTCGCAGAAGACGAGCCTCAGTCAAGATACAGTGTTTTCCATGTTTGCCCTGTTAGGATATAGATGCTGTTTAATTTTGTTCATATTTCTTATTAATCGCCCCTGTGAGCGTGTTTTTATCATAGCTGGTGGAATGACAAAGAGTCGAGCAGCATCAGTGGAACTGTGACCTGCATTAGCTCGGCCAATTATGAGCCTTCACGGGATACTTATTGTTGCTGCGCGAGGCCGATGGTGGGGCTGAACGAAGAGTCAGCAGATCTGAGTGCCAGTCACTGAAATCAAAAGGAAATTTACGATGCGCACGATAAGCTGTATGGATACTCGGAAAATGCACACGTGACACCTCGGAGCTCAGTGTACTGCTGGTAGGAAATCTAAAATGCTACTTTCCAGCAAATGAAGTGCTGTATAAATACACAACTTGAGACACACGCACACATACACACTCCTGACTGAGCAGTGAATGAATATCCTGTTTCCCATAATGCAGTGGTGACTGAGTGCAGATAAGATTACCAACTGCTTCAAAAAGACACACACGCACAAGAGCCCGCGTGCACGCGCTCGTACGCCCGTACTGTAAAGTGACAGAGCAACTGCTTTGCTGTGTTAAATATCAGATGCAAATGAAAAGAGAAAATCTATCATGACTCTAATGTGGCCTGATAGGAGGGGGCGCACTCTTCTCTGAGGAGCCGAGCGGTGTGAGGAGGGTGATGTATGGAGGAGCTGGATGAGAGGTGAAAAGCGTAGCGAGACGGACGGAGGGAGGGGTGGATTGCTGGGAGGGAAGAGAGGAGGTAAAGGGGGGGGGGGGGGGGGCCTGCCAG
>VVHJ01014835.1:12535-27635 GCA_015107715.1 Tylochromis polylepis | reverse complement strand
GGGGGGGGGGGGGGGAAAAGGGGGAGGGGGGGGGGGGGGGGGGGGGGGGGTTTGGGGGGGGGGAAAGGGGGGGAAGGGGGGGGGGGGGGGCAGTCCTGCCAGACTCCTGAGAGCCCAGGGCAAAAGTGGAATAAATGTTGATTAGTGTTGATTTTGTCCAACGAGCACCCGGCAACTGACAGTGGGACTAAGCTGCAGCGAAAGGGAACCATTAATCTTGGTCTGGTTTAAGTAGTGTATATTAATTTGTGTCATTTCCACTACGTGGAGAGAGGCCTCTCTCTCCCTCGCTCCTTCCTTTCTCCCTCCCTCCAGTGTTTGAAAGCTGTGGCAGTCGAGCCTCCTTCGTGGCGAACATACAGTGGAAGCCTGGAGGTGGCGTCTGCAAGTAGCAGCAGGGGAGAGTGGAGGAAATGAGATTCCAAACACTACATTATGGAAAATGAACTCCTGGGGGGTTGGTATGGCAACCACATTCGAATGTGCCATTGCATGTTCAATTTAACGTGCATAACAAATTTGTAGACTTGATTAAATTCGTAACATATTAAGGAGGCCAGTATAAAAAAAGGCAGAGCAAACCTGCAGGGACTGAGATTGCAAAGAGAGCCTTGATCGAGGTAAATGGCAGAACAGTGATATTTAGGCGCAGGAGTCGACATTCAGGTAAAAGATTGAGGCCCGCGCTCTTTTACAAGTCTGCTTGGATCTCGCCTTCAGTCTGTAATCTCCACACTGGCAGAGCTGCTGGGAGCTAAATGTAATTTTTTCTACAAACTGCATTCCAGTAGCCTTCAGCAGAGAGGAAGAAAATCATTCATCAGTTCAGGAAATTCAAAAATATAAAAACGATGTAGAGCTGCTGCTTCCTTTTCACAAGGATGAGAAGAGAAATGTGTCCCTGGAAAAAAAAACAGATCACTTTCCTTGTACGTGTAGTGTCAGTGTTAATTACCAAATCGCAGCACACTAAGATTCCTATAATTAAGCTCCTTAATATGATTAACATGTATCAATTAGGCGACTGACAATTTGCATAATGTATAATGTAACCACATTGTTCTATACTGTAATGGTATTAGCTCGCCATTTACAATGCTGTCACTCGCTGATGATTCTGTGATTACGATTCTGCATCAAATGCAGCACAAAAAAAAAAAAAAAGAAATCTGCCTTATGTTGGTTAATCAAAACACATTTTCCCCAGTCGTCGACATCCTCAGAGCAGAATTAGACTTCAGCTCTTCCTCTCTCTCGGTGGATGATTAAGCAGAGCGATTGGGGAAACAGCTGTGGCGGCGAGCTTGGCATTTCTCTCCTGCTGGATGCTGCTGTATCAGCACGGGGGAGGAAGGATAAGAGGGACACAAAGGCCGCACGTATCTGCGTCCACCGGGAGACGATCACGAGAGGGGAGGCACGGCCCCGTGACATCCGCCTCGACATGTAATACAGTACGCAGAAGGTAATGCGTACTGTTACTACCTGCTGCTTTGCACTTGCAGTGGCTCCCAACAAGCCCTACAAATGCTTAACTGCTGCTCTAATGTGGCTATTTCATATATCAAGTCCAGGTGTACCCGTTTGGCAAGCTGAAAATAGAGCCTCATTAGCATCTATCAGACCACCTTATTCTTATTGAGAATTATTCTGATTTCTTTCTTTCTTTCTTTTTTTTAACAACTTTCTAACATTTAACAGACCCAACCGTCAGTTTATCAGTCGAGTACAACATCCGGCATATTCATGAAAACAATTAATCAAAAATGTAATTTTTGTCGATCTGTTAATTGCTGCATTTAGTGGACTGAAATGCGATCACAACTTTCCAGATTTTCCCAAGATGATGCGTTCAAATCTCCCTTTTGCATAAACCTGCAAAGACTTGTCAATTATTTGATTAATCAGCCGACAGAAATTAATCCAAAACTGTTTTGAGTAGTTGTTCGAGCATTGAAAAAAAACCCCCAATAAATCGACAACTTTGTTGATCTCAAATGACAGTAAACCGAAACATTTTTGACTGATCTGATGAAACTGCATAAAGCTAACCAGTTCATTAATAAAAACAGTCAATAAAAAAAGCCATTTTAGTGGCAAAACAACCCGAGATATTCCATTTATATTCAGTGATAAAATAAAAGGGATCCTCACGTCGGGCATGCTTGCATTGTCGCTTCAAGAGTGACTGATCGCATATTCATACTGGTGGTGACAGATTTCCTGTCAGCCATCTTACCAGTTTTTAAGTATTGACCAATAATTTCAGCACTGCACCAGCTGCATTACGTTTTAAAGGTTGCATCATACCCGATCTCCTCGAAGGCTGCTTCAAAGCGTTTTGCCAGTGACGTGCAGAGCCGAGCCGAGTTCAGCCTCTGCAATACAAATAGGCAGATGCCAAGCATCTGAATGGTCTGACAAGTCAATGTAGTGTAGGCTTCCACGCACCTTCCATAATCAGACCTCTGGCTCATTTCATCCTGTCAAACACTGCTCGGCTGCCCTCTATAAAACACCCTATTTTCACCCTTCAAAAAATAACATTACATCACTCGGCTAGTCATTTTTATAAATGGAGGATCCCCTAGGCTTGAAACCTTACACTACACAAACACGGGCCACGAGAAAGCTGGCCTTTTGTTGAGGTTGAGAGGAAAAAAATTAAACAGCGGGTCAGCGCAGCGCATTTACTGAGCAGCTCAGTCAAGGAGTGGTTTTGTTTGACACTGCCAGAGATTTACGATGTTGATGAAGTGTTTACAGAGGTCAAGGCGGCTCATTTTCCAAATCAGTTTGTCAAGCCTTTGCTTATCTAAAGAGGCATTTTCATCAATCATAAAAAAAAAAGTAAAGGAGAAGACCAAGAAAAACAAAACAAAAGAAAATCAGCGCACCTTAAAAATACCTGTGATAAAGATGCATTAATAGATAAATAAATAGCTCACTTAACATATTCACCTTTGGCAGCCTGTTAACGTAAAGAAATCGGTTAGCGAGAGGTTAAGATTACATCGTCCAATGGCAGTGGACTCCAACTGTTACGACATATTTTTGGAAAGTATCTATGTGAAACTACCAGAGCTCAGCGACACTGCTAGGATGAGCACTAACACAGAGAAGCTGTGCTGCTTTTACCTTTGCTCCACATTTTAGATAAATACAGTCACATTATTAATATGCTCTATATATTTTATGCTTCGTCTCCTCTTATGAATGCATGATGCTGCCCACACACACACACACACACACACACACAGCGTCAGAAAAACAGCATTCTTTTGAAGTAAAATAGACAGGCCAAATATGCCCGGAATGAATCAGGGTAAAGTCAGAGCCGCTGTCTGTCAAAAAAGGAAGAAAAAAAAACCCCAAACAAAACTAAAAACGCTGGTTTAAATAAAGTGTTCCTTCCTCCTCTTTTTCCTCCCTGGTGTCGGTGTTCTATTGTGCTTGTTTATACTGCACAATATTTCTGTTGGCCATCGCTCACTTCTTCCCAGTAAAAATACACAGAGCAGGTCACAAGTTCAGGCCCTAGATCAGCACTGGCATTGTGTCCTGCAGGTGCTGTCAGCGGCTCCAGGGATGGAAAATATACACAAGCAAACAGCAGCTCTGTGGATACACACTGTCTCTGCACTCTGATGGTTACTGAGGACAAAGTTACAGCGGCTCGGTCGCAGCTCCGAGCAGTAGCTAAAGCTTATTTAAAAGTGGTGCATAATGCTTTAGTAGTAATTTCAATATTGAAATATGAAGAAAGTCTAAGCAAAAAGGTGTGCCCAAAAAATGTAGTAAAAAGAACCAAATTTACCCTTTACAATAAACATTTAAGCACTTTTTAACATAAAAGCCAATTAGGGTACTTTGTTTTGCCAGCATAACTTCAGATTCGTGTAAATTTACATTTTAAAAAATCTGAAGTTAAATTACAGTACAATAAAAAAAAGAAATGAAGCACTCAGTAATTGCCACTGTTTTAATTAGAGTTCAAAAGAAGGGAAAACCACTAGATGGAGCAACAAGCTACGACTTTTTCACAACACAGCAGAGAAGGCTTTTACAGCTGAAATTCAAAAATCGACCCAAGAAATATTCATTCGTAATATCGCTCGTCATGTAAAAATGTGCACTGCTGGGCTCGTCGAGATGGGCAAACATTATTGAAAGGATTAAGTCAAAAGAGGGGGCACAACCTTTGTATAATGGCACCTAATCTGTCAGTGACTTGATGTGTTTGCGTGGAAGGAAATGTTTTTCACACTCCATACTTTATTTACACTAAACTTGACTGCACGGATGAGGTGTGAGAAATGACACAGTTACTCTTTGCCGTAGTAATCTCAGAGTTTTATTTCTACTGAGAAAAGAAATGAAGACATTTAAAGTGCTACAGTAAAAAAAATAACTGTGCAGCCGAATTAACGGAAACTGTTGTAAACGTTTCTCTCTAAACTAGAACAAAGCTGACTGGATAAAATGAAAAAACTACAATAACATGACAGGCACCAGATCTCCAGCACACAGCTCCATAAGCTGCACCTTGTATTTATAGGTTACCAGCTGAAAGCGAAAACAAAAGGGAGTGCAGGCAGGAAGGGGTCCAAGTTACTTTGTACTCTCAGAAGAGCCGAACTTTAGATGAACTCCGAGAAGCGCCAGGGAGTAAAACACTATGCATAACTGTGTCACTCCCCTTCGATAAAACCTACCAAGACAACAGAACTGAGAGCGAGCCAGCAGGCTTCAAAAGGCCCCCTGCTCTCTCCTGAGGCAGTGGCCAATTCAAGATAAACTGCCACGCTTTTTTTGGGGAGGGGGGGTGAGCAGCGAGGTGATCTTCAATGAAAGCCTCAATGAAAACATCTATGAAAGCACCAGGCGAGGATGGGATCACAGACACGACAAACAACACAAACAGCACCAATCACCGCTGCCACAAAGGTCAAGCACAAGCAAGTGCAACTTTGGAGACACTGAAACGGTATCTTCTTCACCCCTTCCATTTGATTTCATGCACTAATGAGTGTGAAACGCACAGAAACCCCGGCTCTCGCTGCCATGGTTTGGCAACTCGGTATCTCAGCAGTGTAAGTTTGCAAGAGTCCTAAAGCACATCGGTATTAAGGCAAGGAAATAAAAGACGAAGTGCACGCTATCAGGCTGAAGTGCACTGAATTCTCTCTGTGCCAATTTCAAAAATGTCACAGGGAGAATGATTTGGAAACATGACTTACGCCTCCTATGTTACGTTATTTCTCTCCTAGCAATTATTCTGCTGACATGCTCTCTCACAACTGCTTTAATAGAGAGACACAATACATAATAGAAAGAGACTCAGCAGACTTGACAGTTAACTCACAAGGGGAGACATCAACGTGCTTGTGACAATTTTTGCTCAATACTCTCTATTATTCCACAATGGCGTCAAAAAAGAGCCTCATTCATATTTTGACACAATAATTGATAAGGACTGTTGGAAGTAATTGTCCACAGTTCCTATTGTGAAACCGCTAAAACACGCAGACTTTAGCGCCACACGAGGAAACACATGTCTTACATGTCACTGAAATTTATATGGTGAATTGTGTTGTGACTGAATCGGGCTTTCCAACGTGAATTTGAGCCTCAATAGCAAATGAGCCTCTGGTGATAAGGAGAGCAGGTACTGTGCCTCTGTGGGTTTTTCAGCTGCTTAACAATACAGCGTGTGCACTTTTGGATTCCCTTCACCTGCGTGAGGATATTTGGAGGCAGCCTCAGAGCAGTGGCGCACACTCCTGCAAAATGAGCATGAACGTACCTGTTTTTTCTTTGATTTCACACAAGACATTGAAAAGAGCTGGCTTCATTCTGTGACAGTTCAGAGCGTGTTTCCTGAAACAGAAAAGTGGCTTCGTGAGCAAACCACAGCAAGGAAAAGCGTCGATTTTTGTCATGTGTTAAACTGCTGATCAGAAACTACTGATTTAACTTATTTAACAGTCAAACGCTACAGAGCAATTACAGGAAATAAAGTCAGTTATTAACAGCTGTATGTGTACACGTGCTATAAACCCACTGGTAGTTACCTTTGTGTGTTCTCCAATATTTACACTAAGAAAATAAAATTATAGCATTATGGTTCCTCAATTTAAATAAAACAACAACAACAACAACAAAACAAAAACAAAGAATTTTTTAAACGCATAACTTCGTCTTCGCTGCATTTAAGGCGGAACACGCAAGATGGATGAAATCTTGAATTATGTATCACAAGTAAGAAAGTTGCTCTGCATTTGCAGCGAGCTGCACAACAACACTCCAGAGACAGCGCGGGCTGCTGCTCGCTTATTCCGTCTCCTATTTAGAAATAAATGATGAGCTTTATTTGAGCGCACTAATAAAAGCAGCTCGACTGCGCCAAAGTGAAAAGTGTTTTAAAAATACCCTCAGTGGGCGACACGCTGGCAATAAACGCCATATTCACACACTTTAATTTTCGGCTGTCGAGTTATTTTAATTGGAGCAAAATCGGTTGTGTCGGCTTTCGCGCAGAAACGCGCCGCCTTCACGTTTCCACTTTCATCTCCGCCGTTGGAAATTTGGAAATTGCCGCGCATATATTTGGAATTTGTTTTTTCGTTTTCTCTTTCACCATCTTTTTATTTATTTATTTATTTTATCTACTTTGCTGCCGCCGTCTCCTGACAGCGAACCGGCGCATGTCCTTTACCTGGCTTGGGCTTCATCCAGACTTTGATCCGTGATGGTCATAATTTGCTGTAAAATGTCTCCAATGTCCTGCTTTCTTCCGTCACCGTCCGTTCCTCCGGTGCCTTCCTGCATATGCTGCGGCAGGCCGGGGTGCCCTGCCATGCCTACCCCCGTGTGAGAGTGCATCAACCTCGGCTGCTCGTCCATCTCTTCTTCTTCCCTCTTATCTAATACTCTGTGGTACTCTCGCTGCTGAAATCCTGCAAAAATACATAAAAGAAAAAAAAAAAAGGAGGGAGGGAGGTAAAAAATAAAAAAATAAAAATCCCGATAACTGCGCCGCACACCCGGGTTTTTCCTCGCTGGAGCGGTCAGTGGCGCTCAGGAAAAAAGGGGGTTTCGGAGAGGAAAGCGGAGAAACGAGCCCTCCTGCTCTCTGGCCGTCTCTCTCTCTCTCAGCTGGTCGGGGTTGAATGTGAAATCTGATCTGAACTGCTGCTGCTGCCTTCACTGGAGTAGGGTATGCGTAAAAGAGACAGGCAGCTGCTTTCTACTACTAAACACGCACGTTTTCTTGTAATGTCGCGCAGAGATCCAAACCCCCCCCTCTCCCTGCTAAATTACCCCAAAAAAGTGGCTGTGAGAAACACGAAGTGTGGGCTTATTTCACTCACTCCATCCCCTTGCTTTTGTCATGTAAGCTATAGTAGAAGCTGGGCAGGCAGCAACATAGCAAAGAGCACGAGAGTCAGACTCCGCCTACGCGACATGATTGGGAATATACTGTAAGACCATTTAGCCCCACCTTGAGGTGCATCTCGTGAAACGTCTATCACTGGACTGTAAGAGTGGGATTCAGTGGAGAAGCTGGAAGATGCGGCTGCTGCCTTACAACCAGGGAGACTCTAAGGACCCGGAGTGATGGATAGAGCCTGAACTCCAAATAAATAATAAGAGGTCTGCTTTAGCCTCTCCTTCTGACCTCAGCAAGAGCCCCAGCTGGCCCCATGGAGACCATTTCATCTCCATGCTGTGCCAAGATAAGGGGCACCAATCAAAACTCTTGGCCAGCCTTCTCATTTGTTATAAATATTAGATAGATAATGTGCATAAAGATTTACGACTAGAAAAATCCATCTACTGATGAGACACAATATGAAAAACACCTTTCTGATGTCATTAATATTTCATTTTGATATCAGAAACTGACTCCCACAGTCAGACATGCTTGTTTTGTTGCAGCAGGCACAGCGACTTTGTTCATTCATTTTCAGGTATGTTGCAGGGCTCCGCTTGGCTGACTTTGGCAGGGTCCTCCTAATGTAAGGCGGTGACCCATGTTGCGCAGCCAAGCAGCAAGGCCTGAGTGTGTCTGGCCAGGCTGAAAAGTGCCCTTCAGGCCCAGTGCTGCCTCATTGCTGCTGCTTCCCTCCACCACTGAGAGTCTTTCAGAGGGAAGAGAGAAGAAGGAGGCAGAGGAGGAGGAGGGGCAAAAAGAGCTCCAGAGTGGAACTAAAGTAAGGACAGTGCTGTGCAAATCACTGGCCTGGATGTATACATGTGTGACACACATAAAATGGGGTGTATGTAAATACAGAAGAGTGCCTCGGTGTTTTATTGCAAGCAGAGTTAAAAGACAGCTACCTGCAAACTCATCCCCACTCTGAATTCAATTCAGCATTAAAGATTTCTGCAAATCCTCGTAAGCAATGTGAACTTGAGCCAGTGCATTAGTGGACCGACCAAAACATTTCATATGAAAACAAATCTGAAGCCTGCACGAATGCAGTGCACTCTCATCAGTATGTTGAAGGTACTGTTTTCTCAAATTTAAAAATAAAAAAATGGAATTTAATGTCAGTCACCACATTGCATTGAGGTCATATAAACACATTATAAATAAATGTTTTTTCTTCATAAAACATTTGCAAAACAAACTTACTGACCATTTGGGACCATGTGGTGTACGCATGTCCATGTTTGCTCTTTAGCGGTCTCGTTCAGCCCTTTGACGGCTCTGACGGGTATATGTGTATACTGTAAATACACATGAGTAGCCGCCATCAGCCATTAGTTCTGAAGAGGTGGTCTTAGCATTTTGGCCGTGTCATCTCCATTTTTTGCAGCCACAAGTAAACATATTTGAATGAGAAAATTTATAAAAAAATTTTATTTTTTTTTTAACTTTTCCCCCAAAATCTATTTTTATGAAGGATTTTCTCCTGAAAGTTATATATCCTTCTTCCCCTATGTTTGCTGTGCTTGCTGCAGCCATGTATGTCTGCATAACGTTCAGTCAGAGTAGCCACAACCATAATAATTCATAACGTAAAAGGACAGTTCACCCTCCAGTCGAATTTATACAATATTCCTCAGGCTCGTAGTGCTGTGTATACATCTACACTGTTTGATTGGAGCTGGCCAGTTTTGGATATATCTGCTGCCTCTGCTTCATATGACGGAATTATAGTTCTAAAAGTGACAAATAAACACCTGGAAAAACGTCTCAACAATGTCTCTCCAGAAGTCATGATGTGTGCTAAAAGAAAAAAAAAATGTGTACATAATGTGTACGTTGTGTAGTCACAATGAATGGATTTGGTTTCAGCTGTAAACGTATTTATTTACACTCTATATCTAAGCATTTTGACATAGAGATGCATATTATTGACTTCTTTATTATTTATTTATTTATTTTTTTGGAGCCAGCCGTAAGTGGCCATTTGAGGAACAGCAGTTTTTGGCATCACATGTTGGTTTCAATTTTCAGCCCCCAGCGTTTGCTGCACACAGCTTGTACAGCTGTGCGTGTGTGCGTGTGTATGTGTGTGTGTGAGTGTGTGTACATGAGAACAAACAAAACTGGAATTTATGTAAAAATACATTGGCCCCATAGTGCTACTAGTAATCATAAACTCAATTTGGTTCCATTTAAATACTCACTGCAAAATATCCACAAATCAGGACTGGGATTAAAACACACTCACACACAAACTACAGATAATCAGATAATACTTAAACTCAGGCAGTCACAGCTGATAGGACAGCTTGATTTGAAGCGCCTATTCAGAATACACCCGTTTAACTGAACAACACAGTTTTAGCTCTGGCAGACAGCTGTGGACTTGTGTAGGAGACCATGGATGAATAGAAAGAAGCTGAATGAGAAAATAGGTCTTCGGGGCATTTTAATGTTAATTTATTTTTGAAATGCCAGCACATGTAAATGCATCAGGCGGGAAATTTGAGAGCATGATAAGTGATGGATGTAATAAAAGCGTCTGTTTTATCATCTTATTAAGGCTGTTTCATCGTTAAACATTTCCTGAATGATATTAAACTATTTAAAAAATCATCCGGCTGCAAATTTTTTCTCCCTCTCAAATCAAAATATACAAAGTGGAATGCACCCATTGGAATTCCTTTGTACAACCATTAGCATACTTGAGCTTGAGGTGTAGTGGCAGTGACATCTCAGACTCTCTTCCAAAGCCTCAGGTGGAGCTGCAGTGCAATCCTGGAGCTAGGAGCTCTCCCCGTAGGAGCTCCCTTGAAGCACCAGCTATGTAAATTGGGAGCGGAATATGTATGATGGATAATAGTACGTGTGGTAAGTTTCCTTGCCATCTGCTCAGTAGTAGAATAATGAGAATACCTGAGGGGGTCTCTGTTACACCAGCATCCATATGACTCCCCAACATCTGCTAAGTTATGTTAGCAGGGCATTTAGAAATCTAAATATATGCTGATTCTTTCAGGCTACATGGCAAAGCAAACAAATCACAGAGCTGGCAGTGATCGTCTTCCATTTATTGCCAGGCTGACGCACGATCAGCCACTCACTAGTGATGAAACAGGAAATGCTAATAGATGGCCTGTAAAATGTTTAATTTTCAGCGGAGATGTAAGCGATGTATTATGGAGTGCTGAGCTGAATAAATGAATTTTTCCATACCAGAGTGCCATCGACCCTAGTAGGATTATGTGAGGCCATCACAGCTATTAAAAGTAACAAAGGCAGACTCTAAGAGTGGTGGCAAATGTAACGTTCAGGTGTAGGACATGACAGCAGCTTCGGCTCTGACACCTCCGCTCCGCCGATCCTGAGGAGCACCAGCAAAGAACAAACCCTGACATAAAAACAGCTTAAATAATGTGATCTTATTAAACTAATCAGTTTAAAAAAGAATGTATTTTTGGTTTTTTGTATTTACTTTTTTAAAATTAAAAATGAAAGCCGTACACCATTAAACCAGATCAAAACCCTTTTTGGACCGCAGACTTCTTCGGATACCAAAACACCATCACACGCTAGAGAAATGTCTTGACCGTGGAATCTCAGTCCAACAGTTGGTTCATAAAGTATCCTCAGCCTTTGGATTTTGCACAGTTTATATAATAATGAATAGATTACCAGTTAATCTCAGTTCAGTAAATCAAAAAGAGATAACGGGTCTTGTGCCATTTCTGCAAATTAACTAGAAATCAAATCATCTACAAAAGTATGCATGCCCCAAATTCAGCCGTTTAAAGCCCTTCTGAGAGCAATGACAGCAGCTTTTACCACAGTTTTTTTGGTTAGAAATACTATCTTCAGATGTTCTGTGAGGTGTAACTCTGGATTATAGTTGGGTCACTCAAGAACAGCAGGAAATTTGACCCAAAGACATTTCCAAGCTGTCTTGGTCATATGCTCTACGTCTTAATTACACTAAAATGTGTACCATCCGCACAGTCTCAGACTGTCTGCACTGTTGAGCAGATTTCCTTCTTTCTTCTTCAGGCTTTCTGGGTATTAGTCTGTATTTATCCTGCACTCAGTATGACCAGTCTCCCTACCACCACCACCACTGAACACAGCACCTTCATAGCATTGTGCTACCACCACCATGCTTCAATCTAGAAGCGACATGGTATTAGTTTGGTAGCGTCTGGTGTTATTTCTTAGCAAAGGTTTTAGTTTAATCCCACCTCAAAATCATTGTTCTAAAGCTCTTGGCGTTCCTGTTATACACTTAGAAATTCCCAACAGGTTGTCATTTGTCTTTTACTCAGATTAGCTTTTGTCTGTTTGCACTACCTGGATGAAGAAGTGCTGCAGAGATGCTCATCTTTCCAGCGGGTCCCATCATCTCTGAATTCTTAAGCACTGAGTGACCTTTGGGTTCTTGCTCACCTCCATGGACCTGCCTGCTTGATGGCTCAGACAACTGTCTCTAGAAAGAGCCCTGATGGTTCTAGCTTCTTGCATTTCATAAATACTGAGGCCACTGTGCTCAAAGCCCTATTCCTCACCACTCCTTCTACATAAAGGTCTACAGAGAGTTCCTTATTAATGGCTTAGATTTTATTCTGACATGCAGGGTGAGTCGCAGGACCTTGTATACACACACAGGCTTAGCTTCCTAAACTAGAAGGGCACTTCAGAGTGTGCATCTTTTCCCCTTATTTTTAAAGAAAGTTATTTGAAGCCACGTCGAAATTTAACCGGCTCTTCTTTTGCCAATGTTTCACCTCTCCACCATGTTTCATGAAATTTGGTTGGGTAGTTCTAGCAGCAATCCTACTGACATACAGTCATGTGACACTGTTTACATGTTGCCACTGGTGGCCAGTTCCATTCTACACATAATTCGTTATCACAAGGATAACTAAAGGAAACGGGAGCGATTTGATGACAACTTAGAGTATCAGCGTCCAATTGCTTTTTTGAATTAGACATTTAGAGAAATTTTAAATTTAGAGATTCATAAAAGCACGTGTTAAAATTCTCACAGATTTGGAATAACCTGTTAAAAACGCAGACATTCAACAGGCCTCAGAAACCTCCACAGGAAAAGCACAGAGGGCGAATGGAGGACGACGCAGGACGAGCAGCCAGAGGTGGGCTGGTTTCCATGGCACCTGAGAGAGAGACCTTTCTGCTCCAGGCCCTGGGTCACATCATGTGATGAGGTTGTGCAGATAAACACTCCCTTTCATCCCGCGCAGCTTTCAGGCTGTGTGGAGGCAGCTCTAATGGAACGGATTCAAACACATAACCCTCTCGTTGATTCCAACACATTCGGACCGCTGCAAGACCACAAGAATGTAAAAAGTTTCTGCTGTAGGCTTTTCATCATTATTAACTGTTTCGCTTTTTGTTTTGTTTTCCTAATAAATGAAAGATTTGCCTCCGTGTAACACTAATGAGTTACTATGGGTGCAAGTGTCATGGCATGTTAATTATACCCTGAGTGACCTGGCAAGTAACACTAGCTGCCCTAGATGCGTTCGCTTTATGAGAGAATATAAAGCGAGACCTTAAGATTTTCAAATGAACAATGCCTCCGCATCTTAAGACACACTGATGTAGAGAGAATAACATTTCTGTAGTCTTCTAAAGATGCAGATGATAAAATGGACAACAAAGTGTAAGGGCTTCATGCTGGGTAGCTTTAGAAAACAGCACGTTTTTAATCGCTGATAACATTATTACTAGGGTGAGAACTGTGGTGGAGAGCTCAGTCTTTGGGTTACGTGCAGACTCTGTTTCTTGCTGCTGCGTGAGCATTAGAGGAAGATCCATGGCACAAGCTGGTTTGAGCAGAGTGAACACCAGTGGAGTACATTCGGGAGGAGGTCTGAATGGATCAATACATCACAGAACAAAGGGGAACTGTGCTTCAGCAGGGGCTCGAGAACAAGACAGGCCCATTGCTCAACTACTGTCACTGTAGTGTATCACAGGCATCTCACATGCACCTTTTCAGAGCTCGAGCCTCTGGTTACAGACTGGGGATAAAGATAGATGTGAGAATGGGTGGATAAACAGCGGAAACTTGGGACACAACCAGCAGACTGACAGATAAACTACTCCATGACAAACAAACTCACGTCAACACGCTTTATTTACTTTTACAAATCTTCTTCCAATAAAGTTGGCAAATCAAACAAATTGTAAATAAGAATCTAACTGGTTTCTTAAGATCAAAGACAACAAAGAAATTTTATTTTTCTTTTGAAAAGTATCTGAATTTGATGCGAGCAGCATATTTTTTTCCCTTTTGGAAAGTTGTAGCAGTGGAATTTTTCCCACTAACTTGTGGATATAGGTATTATAAGACTCTGTGAATTGATGTTTGATTATCGAGGTAGCAGAGCGGCTCAGTCGTTGGCACTCTGTCTCCTCACAGTGAGTGGGTTCTGGGTGCAAGTCCACGGCCTTTCTGTGCTGGGTTTGCACGTTGCTTCTGTGCTTGTGTGAGGTTTCTCTGGGAGCTCGGGCTTCTCCCATGGTAGGAAAAATATGCTAGGTTAATGCTTCCTATGTCAGCCCAGGACACGTTTGCAAAAGAAACTCTTAATATCAAGAGTTACCCTTCCTGTTCAAATAAACACTCTTTTCTTAAATTCTAAAACTTGTGGTGAACTCCTCCCATCCCAATTCCTGAAAGACTCTCTGTCAGGCTTTTTTTTAAAAAACCCGATCATGCTAACTACCCGTTGCCTGATCATTATTATTATTATTATTATTATTATTATTATTCATTTATTTATTTATTTTTTAGTATTCTGTCATTGGAATTAGATTACCACCATCTGTTCTTAAATTTTTGTCAGTCTTGGTAGCCGGGGATCGGTCCGCCAGGGCCTCTGCTCCTGGCCGCCGCCCGACTCACAATGCACCCGACCCCTACGGCGCTTCCTGCGGGTGGTGGGCCTGCGGGTGGTGGGCCTGCGGGAAGATGGGCCCATGTCCCTTTTTTGGGCTGTGCCCGGCCACCAGACGCTCGCCCTCGGGCACCCTCCCCGGGCCTGGCTCCAGGGCGAGGCCCCGGTAACCCTATCCTGGGCAGGGTAAACTGTTCCCTCGATGGTCTTCTCATAGGGGTCTTTCCGAATTGCTCTTTGTCTGGTCCCTCACCCAGGACCAATTTGCCGTGGGAGACCCTACCAGGGGGCAAAAGCCCCCAGACAACATAGCGCCTGGGATCCCTGGGACACACAAACCTCCACCACGATAAGGTAGCGATTCGTGGAGGAGGCTGTACCGGTCTGTTGTGGTGAAGCGAGAGCTGAGTGTAAAAGCGAAGCTCTCGATTTACCGGTCGATCTACGTCCCCACCCTCACCTATGGTCACGAGCTGTGGGTAGTGACCGAAAGAACGAGATCGCGGATACAAGCGGCAGAAATGGGCTTCCTCCGAAGGGTGGCTGGCCTCTCCCTTAGAGATAGGGTGAGAAGTTCAGCCATCCGGGAGGGACTCAGAGTAGAGCCGCTGCTCCTCCACATCGAAATCGATTTTAGCTTGAATAACGTGATATCAATTCATTAAATCCTGACTTGATTTTTAAATATAAATGTATTTTGCCAGAAACGCCAAAATCTCAGGTTAAAGCTTTCATTTCAACAACCATC